>QVIK01000249.1:51851-64745 GCA_003957845.1 Oidium heveae
CCCCCCCCCTTCCGTGCCACGAGTGCTTGAATACGCCTTCCTCTTTCTTTTCCCAGGCTCGCCTCATCGATTATTGGCGCATTGGGTTGTGGAAACGACCTTACGAGCCACTACGGATCATTCAATTTGTGGAAAGTATTAATCCACCAAAGACACAATGGCCAACTTAAGAATCCCCATATCAGAGTTGCCCGGTTCGTCTACATCTACACCTTCGCTACAGTCTTCTGAGTATGTCGATGCCCCTTCCTCACCTTCCCTCCACAACCCGGCCGAACTCCATAATCAGCCTCTAGACTACTTTGAATTGTCAACTGCACATCATTTGCAGGACGAGCATCGTGTCTCAAATCACCACTACTATCAACGTGACTTTGAACTTTCTACCTCCACCCCCTTACTTCAACAAAATTATCACAGCCAAAACAACTTCAGTAATAATAATAACCACCACCACGACAAGAATACTAACACTACCACAAAAACGGCTCAGTTTACTGGCGGAGGCCTAGCTGGATCTGAGTATCTTCGGCTCGATTCGAGAAATCAGGATCAAGTTGGCCTACGCTCAAATCACATCGACCACGGCCATTACTTATCATCGCCCTTATCCGATACCGGCCTCAAGAACATAGTTCCCTCGCTGAAAGGCTCAACTGATTCAGAGACTTCTTCTAATCCCCCTTCTCCGCGAGACATGTCGTTCGCTCCTCTGCCCGGCTCTAGCCATGTAAATATTGACGAAATACCTTTAAACTCTCCTTTAGATGACTTAGGGAATGCTTCAGGGCCATCAGGGTTCCAACCGTCAAAAGGTTTCCTCTATGCATTCTTCTCTATTTGTATTATCACACTGGCTGCTGCTCTCGATGCAACGTCTTTAGCAATCGCGCTTCCTATCATTACACAGAGTCTACACGGAACTGCTATAGAAGCTTTTTGGTCTGGCACATCATTCCTCATCACTTCAGCTGTATTTCAGCCCATTATTGCTTCACTAAGTAACATAATCGGGCGAAAAGAGTTAATACTTTTATCATCTCTATTCTTTGCGGTTGGTTCCACATTAGGTGCAATAGCTAATAATTTCACTATTATGCTTGTTGGACGTTCTATTCAAGGCAAGTTATTCTCTGTACTCATCTAACTACCTCACTAATACCTTGATTTCATAGGTATCGGCGGTGGTGGTATTTTAACTCTAGGTGAGATTCTTTTAACCGATCTTGTACCACTCGCATATCGAGGTGCTTGGTTTGGCTATCTCGGGTCTGTTTGGGCTATTGGATCTGTAACGGGTCCTCTGATGGGTGCTTCTTTCGCTCAAAGGGTAACATGGAGATGGATCTTCTGGATAAATTTACCTATCATTATTACAGGCTCTATCGCCATCTACTTTTTTCTGACTCTTGACAAAATTCCTGGAAAGCTTTCTGGCAAGTTGGCTCGTTTTGACTGGATTGGCTCGGTTATTTTTTGTGGAGCAACTGTCTCTTTTCTTATCCCTATGACTTGGGGTGGTATAATGTATCCGTGGAATCATTGGCGAACTGTCACACCTCTTGTCTTTGGATTGGTAGGAATAGCAGTATTTACATACTATGAATGGCTTTTAAGTAAGAAATGCTGGGATCGAGATGGAAATCCTCGACCTGGAGTTCATGTGGAGCCCATTATACGATTCACTATTTTCAATAACGCAACTATGATTCTAACATACATCCAAACTGTCCTACATGGAATTATTCTTTGGAGCCTGCTTTACTTTCTTCCTTTATATTACGAAGGAGTCAAAGAGTACTCTCTTATCGTCACGGGAGTTGCTGCTTTACCTGAGACAGGTTTCGTTGCTCGTAAGTTCCAAAATTCATGAATATGTGGTTCTTAATCTAACTCACTATAGCTATGGCGGTGATGGTTGGAATCGTAAGTGCAAAAACTGGCCATTATCGGTGGGCTGTATGGTCTGGCTGGGGCTTAACTACATTTGGAGCGGGGCTTTTAGTTCTACTGAAGCCTGAGACATCAGTTCCAAGCTGGATTCTACTTAATATCACCATTTCTGTAGGGGCTGGTATGCTTTTTACTGCAATGGGTCTAGCGGTACAAGCGGCAGGTGAGCCTGAAGACGCAGGGCATGCGGCAGGCTTCTATTCTTTTGCACGAGTAATTGGCCAATCACTTGGAGTCGCAATTGGTGGTGTTGTTTTTCAAAATCAAATTTATCATAACCTACTTCAGTATCCACTGCTCGCACCAAACGCTTTAGCAATGTCGAAGGAAGCCACTATAATTGTTGTTATTATTAAAAGTATGCAAAAGGGTCCTATGAAGACGCAACTAATCCAAGCATATTCTGACGCTCTATCTATGATTTGGGTCGTTATGTGTGCGGTCGCAGGAATCGGATTACTTCTTTCAATTTTCGTTAAAGGTTACACATTGGAACAGGAACTTAAGACACAGCAAGGTTACAAGTATGACGGAGTTGATGGTGATGAGGAACGTCTACAATCAAGCTACGACGGACAAAAATATGATGCCAGCTCGCGGAATAGCCATGTCTATGGCGGAGCTATGGGTAGTGTCAGTAATTTAGAGATGACAAACCTCACTTCAGGCTATGGCATAAATAATAATGGCAATATCAGTACAGCATCCCTTGATAAAACAGCTGCAGATGGACTTCATAGGAAACGAACAGTTACAATGAATTCAAATATTTCGATGAGCGGACTTGAGCCGAAAACGCAAAATACTGTGATCTAATTTACCATCATTTTTTGCAATTTTTCAAAACTGAATTACGATATATTACCATAACCTTAATTATGTCCAATCCTTCTTTTCTGCAATTCTTCACAACTATATTACTTATTAGCATTACTAGAGATTCACGGAACGGTGCACTTTAGATGAACATGTTGCAGCTTCTTACATAGAAAATGGTGTTATCTTGGCGTTTGGGCGTTGATAAGCTAGGTGGTTGAGAATTTGGGTGTTTTGCTTTTGGGGCTGAACTATGTTTCATGATTGGGATTGATATTACTCATAAAATTTCTCGAATTACTTTCAAATTTGAGACTACATGATTGAGTGTTGCTATGCATTTTAACAGGTAGCAGCATCACCTATTTGCTTTCTTTAATATCGGAAAAGTCATAATGTCTGAATATAAATACAATATAAATATATTAAAAATGTTTCCACCCAGCTGTTTAGCCTTAATAAATCATTATACCTTAAATGAAAATACAAATACAGCCCTTTTCACTAGCGTCTGGCTTATAACTCATATCCGACTTCAGAGTCCTAGAATAACAGCAAAAACAGGTTCAAACTAGAGAATTTCAAAACTCTATTTTTTTTCTATGTATTAGGCTATCTGTTAAATCAAGTGGGTGCCCATGAAAAGCTCCATGGTGAGCAAGGCTCAAAATTGTGTACTTTTGAGCTTCGCCCGATGTGTTGATGGGCGAAGCTTGTAGGCGATTCATTCTACCTACCTGACAGTCGGACATCAACCTATTTAAGAATATTATACTAGATCACCCTTTTTTCACTTACTTATCTTAGTCTAGCGAAACACCAAGAAGATTGTAGACCTAAATGGGTTTGAAGGAAGCACAAGTGGATTATTATTATTTTTACTACAATGAACAGCTCAGGATGGGATTTACCAAAAATTTTTTTAATAATCTACACGCTATCGCTCTACGTAACCGTGATAATGAAATAACTTATTGCCTTGATGAACCTTTTTCTTTTTAAAACCCAATTTCCAACTAAATAAAAATAAAAATATATAATCATTTGTACGTTGAGCTAAAAGCGAGTCTATCTTTTCACGTAAGGAGTACGAAAATTTTGGATAAATAACTTTTTCTTTTTTTTCTCATCCCATTTTTTCCATTTTTTTGCTTATATATCCATACCCCTGTCCCCCTTCTCTAACGGGAGGGAAAAAATTAAAATTCTAGCTAATAAATTGTTTTTTGGAAAGTTAAAAAAAGCCAATGCCCATGAACTTAGAGGTTCAGAGCAACCGATTCTAATTTTATTTTACAATAATTTAAATGACATCACTCGGTAATTTCATGATTATAGGTAGGGCTTTCGTATTTCATCATACACAACTTTCTCTTTCTTACAGCAGTCGTAAATACATCTTGATTGTAAATGAAATTAAGAGGTCAAAATAGATAATTATTTACATGAGGCAATCCCTCGGTATGTCCCGTAAAACTCTCGCTAAGGTTTTAACCGAAGTAGATATTGACTGAGGCGTATATGGTTAGTATGCCTTATTTTAAAGTAGATACCGTAAGGCATTCCGATAGCCTTGTATTAAAATAGACATTAGTTTGCCGTAATTAAGTTTGAAAGGTGATTTGATTGGTTTTAGGCATTAGTCTACTATCGGATAGATGCAACGAGATCTCATGTCTCTGCAGTTAGGATGCTGCAGAAAGAATATCTAGTCTGAACCCACTTCCCATGCAAGAGAAAACAAAAAAAGAACAATTTTAAAACAACAGATGAGATAGGAGAGTCAATTTCTAGCTTTGGAGAAGCTATTCAGGGCTTGGGAGAAAAAAAAATAAAGAGTGGGGCCTTTTTTTTTTTTTAATTTTATTATAACACATTATTCCCATACATGTTCAGTGTTAAGCAAGATTTCCAACTATCTTTTACACCGACAACCCTAAGTTCTAACCCTCAACCCAAGAAAATATAGCATTTGAAAATTAGAACAAAGCAGTTCAATCAGCTCACAAGAGCATTTTGATTGAGGGGATTTTATGGGCAAATGGTAATCGGAATACTGAAAAATCACGAAGAATGAATATGATAGTTTGAACGCGTTTGTGATTTATGTCCAATTCAAGTCTCTAGTTCAACATATATGATGAAGATAAAGCCTCTTTTTTTTGGAGGGGGGCAGCATAGTTAATTTTGCCCTTGTTATCAAGATCGTGAGAAAGTCGTCGTCCTTATCCCTCTGAATTACCACAGTAACCGACTGTTTTGAGGCTCGACAGGGCAGTGCCTCTCTGTATTAAACTAATAGTATTTTTGGGAAAATTGGCCTCAAGCTTTTAAGTTGAATATAAATCTCTACTTATGATAATATTTTTCTCTGATGATTATCACACTTGGCATGTCATCCATGTGAACTGATTGATGATAGCAAAGCGCCACTGCAAACCTATTTACTTCTAAAGCTAACTTCACTAGCTGGAGCTTTAGACTCGTCTCCCAACATTACAAAGCTCATACCTTTTTTTTTTTTCATAGGATCATAACCACAGCCTAAAGACTATGTCTTGTTCAGATGGATATAGCTTGTATCTAGTTATATTATCCAATCATTCCACATAGCTATAATTAAAGTTAGGTGAAAAAGAAAAGATATATTTCACGTTTCTGTTCTGATTAATTCGATAATGCAATATTTCCGATCTCCTATTTAGTATATTTATTTACATATATATATTATCACAGTAAAAACATGGCTCCATAAGACCTTTTTCTGTCGAGAGAATTACACAGGGTCAATAAATTTAGTTGTGAAATAGGATAAATAGAGAGTTTCATACATCCCTAATGAATAAGTAGTTTGAGAGTTTCGTCTTGCCCAAAATAAACACAAAAACAATCAAACCAGACCCCTGAGTAAACAATCTAATGAGCGTCCGCCACGTGACAATTTATGTAAACTCCGATGTCAACCACGCCCAAATTCTGTTTCCTATCCCAAAATGCCCCCCCCTCGAAAAATAGCGTAAGTTCTTAAAGTGTTACGTTTAGTAATGCTATAAGATGATATTCTCATTACGTTTGAGGACTATTAACTTATGTGTTTTTCTCATTCTGGCAGTTATAACGATAATTTATCGAAATTCAAGCCACCTTGAAGGCCCACGACATCTTTATCATGAACTATACGAGCCAAAACTTCCGAAATTATCGGTGCCGTATATATTAAAACCGTTTCGACAACCGACGACCCCTCGACCTCCTCCAGTACAAAAAAACAGCACCAATGGAGAGGTCTCCTGGTACAGCAATTGGAATTGGTTAAGTCCCTTCTCTTCGTCAGTCACGCTTGATGAAAATAGATCTTTACTTCCACCACGATTTGATCGACCACCTATTTACACATATTATGATCATGCGAATTCAAAGAGAAAAACAGGTGAAATCGATGCTGAAACCGATTTAATTGAGGCAGAGAACGCTATTCTTTTAACTTGGAGACGCGCATGGTGGGCTAAAGGCTTTAGGCCAATTATCTTGGGTCCTACGGAAGCTATGAATAATGAATTGTCTGTAGCACTTCAAGTGAAAGATGCTAACGCAAGCCTTAAAGCCCAGCTTAATAGGTGGTTGGCTTGGGAAGGTATGGGAACTGGAATCTTATGTGATTACTTGTTACTTCCTATGGCCGATTATGACGATCCTGTATTGGTATATCTAAGGCATGGAGAGTATCCAAGATTAACACGATTTGAAAATTTGGGGAACGGTTTGTTTGCTGGCTCAAAATTAGACATTACTATTGCTTTAAAGAAGGCTTTCAGTACTGATGATTTCAATACTGTCAGCAATATTATCAATATTTTGCCTTCTGAAATTTTATTTGTTGAACCGAAACAGACGGCACTTGCATATTATGATGCCAAGACAATCAGCGAAATATATCCAAGAATAGCAACAGAAATCAATACTCAAGATGTGAAAGGATTAAAGATTTTAAATGACCTCATTACTGCTCATCTCCATTCAGTTTGGCAGAATATCTTTTATAAGGGTATTGCTGTGGTTAAACCCCTTCCCGCTCATATGACTACACTGATAGAGCCTGCTCTGACTATTGCAAGATTTTTATCTAATTGTCCTAACTCACCTCTACCTTCTTCTTGTCCGCCAAATTTTCCACATTGTAAACCCTGTGTTGCTTCACAACCACTAAATATTCTTACACCCTCTGCTTACATTAATACCACTTCTCTCTTTACTATTGGCATAGTACCACATCCCTATACAAATGCAATCCTAGCTTTGAAAGGCAAGGATATTGATATCTCCTGGATTCGACGTAAATCTGAGCGAGATCCATGGCTTACAGCTCTGACAAAAGACATTCTCGGTACTGGGATGAGTGGCCCACCTAGATCGATCGTATTTAAGGAAATTGTTGGCTCTAGTGAGGGAATATCTCGCTCTCTATGGCTCACAGCTGAGTACCCTATACCTGAAGACTTAGAGTGGCATTTTGGCTTTACAATACCAACCAAACTCACACCCGATGGAAAGTCTGAAACTCCTGTTCCTGGGCCAGAACGTCGACCAAAAAAAGAAGCTTATCCTCAGGTTACGGAAGATGAATTGGCAATTGAAAGGGTAGCTTTACAAAAAGCTCGCAATTGGGGCAAAGAGAAGATTCTTGAAGAGGAGGCAAATATTCGAAAAGCAATTGAAGCGTGGAATATGGCTGACATGGAAGCCTGGAGGTTTACCAGGGCCTTTCTAGCACGGATAAATGTTGATCGGCTTGAGTGGGAGAAGGAAGAAACAAAGTACGCCAAGGGCGTTGGGGCAGCTCACAGACAGCACGCAGGCTGGAGAGATTGGTTTGATACCAAGTAAAAATTAATAAGTATTAATTTCTTCACTGTAGATATTACTTAATTCACTTCTTTCTATACTTAGTGCCTAGCAATGGCCTTAAAGATATGAGAGAGAATCATCAAAAAGTTATAGGTATTGACCTTTCTTGATGCTGTCTTACAAATTAATACCTTTTTTTGCTCGACTCCGACCTCGCAACAGGAAACCCACCAGAAGCTATAGGAAGATCTAATTTATGGGAATTCTTATAGATAGAAGTGAAACCACACATCGTTAACCCTTACTATTCTGCGACAGCGCAAGTGTTTTGAAAGGTGACTCTAACTCTGTTGTAGCTATCTCTTACACCCCTCAGCTTCCAGTAATTCTCGGATATGAGTATTTAGCCATTTTCCGGCCAACACAGTGGCATCCAAATCTCGTGCACCTGATATGCGACCCAAGCAGCTGGGCGACTCACAGAGGCAATCGAAAGCCTGTATCATGGACCATTCTGTGGAGGGATAAAAAAATGTCAACTCTTGACCACATTTCAACCCTTGAGGTCCGCTTCGAATGGTTCGTGATGAAACATCAAAGATCTATCATTTGAAGAGGAAGAAAAAAATATCATAAGTCAGAAGGATCATTTCTAAGAAGAAAAAGAAAACTATGGGGAGTAGGAATGTGTATTTTATGTGAAGAAAACAAAATAGTAATAGTCGAAAGCGATTCAAAAAAAAAGAAATAAGAGAGCAACGAAAGAGCCATTTTTTTCTCCTTACAACGGTTGGTTCGCAACTATGATTTATATACATTAAATCAGAGTTTAGACTCATATGTAAATCTTTTCCCACTTGTACTGTTGCATATGTTTTTTCATCAACAATTTCACATGGTGGAAATTTGAAATCGGTAAATACTATTTTTATTTCATCAATCGTGTAATTAGTTTAAATTCTATTCAATTTCAAATTTCAAATTTCAAACTTCATTATTCTCTTTTCTTTCAACCTTTGAAAAAAAAAAAGGCAGTATATTATATATAATTTCACTCTGTTTCTTGTTATGATTTTTTATTTTTTTTTTTTCAATTTGATTCCAAACATCGAACATTGATCTAATCTCTCTATATCAAAGAGAAAAGAAAGAGGGAAACGTACCGGAAAATGGAGGCAGATTGATTCGTGAAAAGGATTTAGCCATGTAATCCTTGGCACCATTATCTGTTGAACACACAACTTCTAGTATCTCCGGATGAGAGGGCTGAACCCAGTGAGGAATTATAGGCGCCATATATATATATATATATATATATATATATATATATATATATTTCGTGTATGAATATGTTTACTCTCAGGAAGGGAGAAAGCGGGAATTCAGGATGAAAGGCACCAAATTGCTAAACGAAGGGCAGTTACCCTACTGCCACGGTAAATCTTTGTATACCAGGATATGATCATGGTTTAAATGGGATAGATCACTTCTAATCAAGTACCATCTTTCTTTGGATATAGATTAAAGTGGCTATGAATGATTTTTGACAGGGCAAGATTCACAATATATATGTATATATGTAGGGAAATGTTATTTGCCCCCCTCCAAGAAAGTTATATGCCCCACCTCCCCCACTTTGCACAAATCTGGACCTTTTAGATTCATTGATTGGCGCGTATCAGTTTTCAACCAATCCACGCTGACATAATTAAATCGTGTCATAACTCTGTCACAGCCCCCATATCGACATATCGACCTTTCATAATTTTTAGCGCGTCACTCTAAATCTACTCATACCCCTGCCAGTATAACCCAAGATGGAAAAATCAAACCGCAGGCCTGTCTCGAAAGCTCTAACTCAACTTAATCCCTGATGAGGATTGCCATGGCAACTGTAATCGACGATAGCAGATACTGAATACTGTTCATCTATACGAGCAATCATAGTCTTTACGATTTTAAAATTCAAGATTGACGGTTCTTTAGTCAGAAAATTTTTATTTAAAATCTCCAAAATGCAGAAAATAAATTCATGGGCATGTAGGAAGTTGACAAGGAGGCCTAATCGGATTTTACTCTATTCTCTTAATCAGAAACCCAAAGATCGCTATTGTCACGCTAGTCAGTATAATCGAACTTGACAATTAGAGCTTATATATCTTTCTAAGATCTATAGATTTATTTTCTGAAGACATTCTTCTAAAATTATTGATCTGGCTTATCTTGCTATCGCTAACTGCAAAACAGGCGACGGCGAGACTTATCGATGCCAATATAATTGTATTAAGACTGATGTAACGACAAATCCAAAAATCAATGAAACATCTCTGCAAAACTTAAACGGAAATCCATAAAGTTCAAGTACGAAAGAATTGTAGTAGGGAACCCAGTTCCAGATTTCGATCTGATTATCCGAACTAGCTCACAGAGAAGCCCGACCTTGAGCCTCCCATGAGGCATCTCGCGTTAAAGAATAATATGTATAATTTTGCAGTGTAGGACCCTTGAATCCATATTTCTTGGGAAGTTCTTTTTCACTTAGCTGAAAAAAACCGAGTTATCATGCAAACACAGTGCCGACTAAGTCTCACGGGTAAGGATAGGGATTCCAATAAACAGAATGAAATCCTTTCTTTTTTATTCCCCAACAACAAGAGAGAGAGTTGTTAGGCACTATTACTTTGAGATACACAATAGAACATGATGCACTCAGACTAACGATTGTGACAATCTTGGTAGAAGTAGGCCAGAACTCAATCTCAATTCTAAATCCAACCTAGAATGCAAAGATCTCAATACCTACACTGCTAAAACGCAACGAGTAGGTACTTCATAGTAATGATCTTCGAAATAAGAGAGATAATGAACTAGAATTTATATTTCAAGTTTGTTGAGATCAAATTCCTTGCTAAAAATAGGGTATTTTGAGAAAAGTTTTGGCAGTCGGCAATATTAGTGCTGTTTCTTTCAGTAACTATTAATAAGAAGACAACTTCCCAGGCCCTGAAATATTATTAATTGAAACAATTTTTTGTGTCGTTGTTGGGCTTACAGAAGATTTAAGTCGTCTTTTTATACCTGTTCCAAGATTCTTCTTTTATTTATCGAAACGATTTTTGATCATGAAAAGCTTTATCTTTCTAAAATTTGTGATTGTAAAGTTAATGAATCATCCAGTTTAAACCCAGGAACTTAATGCCTCTTGAAGTAACTCCATTTAAATTAACTTCCATACGAGGTGGAGTTCCAAGCTTTCAAAAAGCTAATAATAATGGCTACCTTTTACACACCTTTTCATCCAACAGAAGTATATGGTTTTGACAACAATGCTTTAGCCGAGACATTACATAAAGAAAAAATTACAGGTTTTGAACTTTAGAATACGTTTTTTATATCTTTTTTTCAAAGCATATTCCTATAGAATATACTCGGCTTAATTTCCGGACATCGAAATGAGATTAAATCTGCATAATTGATCTCTTAAATGAGGCAAAAGGGTAAGAAACATCAAATGCAATTTTCTAACCACTTTGTATATACACTTGCGCCATCATTGGAATTTCTCCAAGTCTTCGTGATTGTTAGAGGTCTTTTCCCAGTACATTATTATACACCTTGTCAGGATTTCGAATACAAAAGGCTCTGTTGGTTGATATTTGAGCACTTTTTAATCACATTATTATACGTCTGGCCATGTTGGGTTGATATTTAGAGAGAGTGTGTAACTATGACTGGCTACATTCACTTAAATTGACATTTATTGGTCTCGAAGTTACAAAATTTGCACCTTAAAAATGTAGCATTACCTTCGTCTTATTCTCAGATATCTTCAAGAATGGCTCAGATAAAGTGGAAATAATGTTGTCCTTGCTGATGCTCCTTGTTTTCTAAAACTGAATGAGGTGCTATTATCGTAGCTAATATCATGATTTTGAAAATTTCCAGCTCTCGAAATTGTGTCTGAAATCATAAATATTTTGCGATTGTGAGGATAGATAGCAGTAATATCATTTCCCGCGCAATAATTGTATTATCAAAAAAAAAAAAATCTCATAAAGAAAAGGGATTACATGTATGCAGCGACAAAAAAAATATGGATAATTTTTTCTTCAGATATCTTGGATCAAAGCTGCGAATTCCTGTGGGATTGTGTTAATGGAAGACTCCCAAATTAATTTTCTTTTGTTTACATATTTGTTTACTTGGGTTGAGAAATATTCAAAGGGAAAAAAAAATACCAGGAATCAAATTGTAGCCAGAGCAAAAAATTGGTCATGGTGATAGGCCTGCGGTTGTTGTAATATAGGTTGTAACTAAGAGATAATAACATGCTTATGATCCATATATCATTATGTAATCTATATGTAGTTTGTAGTTTTTGCACACAGCGGATCATGTGCATAGAAGCCGACTAGCGGCCGCACATGATTATAAGTAGCGATGGTTCGGAGATGTAGTAACTTAATTAACAATCATTAGAAACACAAAAGATAAGCATATACATACTCAAATTACATCTCAATTAATACATATAAGGTCAGCATGCGTAGCACCTTTCCCCCAAGCTCATAACTTAGAGCAGCGGTTAGAATTTTTTTTTTTCCATCTTGGGTTATGCTAGCAGGGGTATTGTTAGATTTAGAGTGAGGCGCCAAAAAAAAAAATTATTATGAAAGGTCGATATGTCGATATGTTGTGGGCTGAAACAGAGGTAGGTTATGGCACGATATAATTATTTTAGTAGTAGTTTAGTAAGAAGTAGTCAGCGTGGATTGGGTAATTGCTAACCAGTGAACCCTGCAAATTGCTGCTCAATGAGCCCTGCCTAAAAAGGCCAATTAAACGGCCGATTTCGCCAGTTGCCCCCAGTTTTCACATTATGTAATAATTTCTTGATGATGTAATAGTTGCAAGATCCGCTTTTCGCCTTATTGTCATAGCAACTGAAAATAGGCATGCTACAAGAGTAAATAAATAACTTCATGCGTATTCACGCAAAAACACTCATCAATTCTTCGATACGAAAAATTAAACCACCACTAAAACTGCAACCTAAATATTGTCATTATCTATAATTTTAGACTACATTAACAAGTAAGTGCCAGAAATAAACAAATTCTGTTCCATAGTTATTTTTTCAGCAATATAAAATTTTATCCTCACAAAAACGTGAATTCCGATAATACAATCTATTTTAATTTTGTGAATTATATCAAGATGTCTTCTGTTTATTCATTCTCAGAAAGGTTCATGAACATAGAATCTGCCATAACTGCTTGC
>QVIK01000250.1:0-35772 GCA_003957845.1 Oidium heveae
TCGCCTACCACTATTAAGATCTTTGTACTACAATTCTGTAAATAGGCTTTATATAGATTATTAATGCAACGACTTTGCGAGTCCTTACAGACTTAGAGACATTGACTGAGCAAATCACCATAACTGTGCATAACGCACATTCGGGGGCTAAACAACGCTCGCACGGTCACGGTAAGGGCAATCCTTGGTGGTAACTTTCATATAAACTTGTCCGCCAGGATTCTAAGTCGTCAATCAAGACCCAGATCGTTCGTAGTGATGAATTCAGAGAAACTAAAAAGAAAAATTGCAAGATTATCAAGATTATCAAGAAAGCCAAGAAAGCCAAGAACGATTTCTATCGGACTAAGATAGAAAAAGCAAATATAGGCAAAGAAATATTCTCGATTACTTAGCGGCATAAATCTACTGGTAATTATCTTTCAACCCCACATGAAGAACCAACTTTTCAGGATAACCCACTCGCAACTAAAATTGCGGTAAAAAGACAGATTCTTATACGTAACTTACTAACCAACCATTTAGAAGTGGGCGACATACCATTGGATACCACCATGGTACTAAGATCTGCCTTTTCTTTCACTCAAATATTAAAGGAAGAGTTTCGTGAGGCAGTACTAAGAGCAGGAAATGCAGCAATAAGAGTAGATGAAGTACCAACTGCCTTTCTTATACATGGATGGTCCCCCATAAAACCATTTCTAAATACACTTTTCATTGAATGTCTCAGGATATGATATAATCCAACCTCTTTTCGCTGTGCGATCTTGGTTATTCTATAGAAACCTACCAAGTCATATCTCACATCACCTCATTAGTATAGACCGATAGCTCTGCTTTCAATTCTAGGGAAGGCCTAGAATGTTTTTAGCTAGACACATCGCCTGGATTGCTATTCGGGAAAATGTCCTCACTACACAACAGTTTGGAGCTCTCCCATTTAGGTCTGCGGTAGATCCTACTACATGTCTTACTTATAACGTTGAGCGAGCTTTAAATAGAGAGCGCACGGCAAGTATGCTCACTATTGATGTTAAAGGAGGATTTGTCTCTGTCCTCACAGGAAGACTACATCGATGCTTAAGAGAACAAGGCTAGCCTGACAAACTAACGAAAATGGGTTTCATCTATCACCAATAATTGTACTGTACAGATCTGCTTGGACGGAGACTTGGGTCTTGTACAAACTATCAACTACGGCTTACCTTAGGGATCTCTAACATCATCCATATTAAATATGCTATAGATTTCCCCTATCTTTAGAATCGGGCAAATATCAAGAAACTTTGGATACATAGATGACACGATTATCTTAGCAATAAGCAACTCCTTAAGCGAAAATTGCATGTCCCTATATAATACAGTCAAAAAAGTCATAGAATTGAAACCCATCTAGAGTAGTATTTGTTTTAATTTTGGTAAAACAGAGCTACAGCATTTCTCATGCCGATGATCAGATAAGGATCCCAAAAACACACCTTCTATTACGTGGGGAAATGAATAAGTATCGGATAATTCCTTGCGCCCTTATTTAAGATGGCTTGGCATTTATTTTGATAAAAGCTTATTTTTAAAATGGAATTTGCAAAAACGTGCAAGAATAGCGATGAAGGTAGCAAATGCACTTCGTAGTCTTGGGAATACAACGAGAGGTGCATCTCCTCGTCTCCTAAGGCACGCAATCCTCGTATGTGGTCTTCTATCAGCGCTTTATAGCTCAGAAATATGGTGGCCAAGTATTAATAGAACAACAGAAAAAGTCCACATTATATCCAAGAGGTTCATTAGACACCTCGATATTCTTAGAAAGACAATCCTGTCTGGAGCCAGAGCGATTCACTCCGTCTATAAAAAAACCTCTACACCTTCTCACCTTCTTTATTACGTGAATCGGGTCTTCTCCAACGAGATCTCTAGCTGGATAAGAAATCTAGGAAAGCAGTCCTAGGCACGCATTGCCAAGATTGTTGCCACCCTCTGCGTCGTCGGGCGGAATTAGTAGAACGCACAAGACAGAGTGATTTTCGTTTCTCTAGATGGATTCTAATGCTTCCCCATATAGAGTACATTGACTCCCTAATTTGCACACTCTAGACGACCAAACAAAGTTGGTACGAAGGAATCAGTTGTGTATCTAAACAATCATGATCCTTGAAAAATAATATTTTAGCTCAAGATATTTCCGTTTACACAGATAAAAGCATTGTAGAGGCACATTCAGGACGAAGTTTTGGAGGTAGATTTGATTTTTAATATAAAAAGCCAATCAACTCATTAATCGGAGCAGCATACCTTTAAGTCCTTCAATCAGTATTTTTGAGGCCAAAATACAGGCGGCAGCATCCATGATAGAGTATGCTTTGTATCTCATATCCACTTGTTTCTCTAACGATTTATGGATCATCCTGGACAATCAAGAAGTTGCCCGACAACTATTAAAAATGCTAGCCTGTTCTTCATAAGAAAAATTTGTCCAATGTGCTTCCCTGGTTTCAACATGGGGCAGCTGGCCCTGCCTTCCACATACCCTCCCAGGGCAAGTAAGAATAAAATGGATCCCTAGCCATAATGGTATATATCGCGATGTTCAGGCATACCTCGCAGCTAAAGAAGCATGCAATGTGACCTCAGATAAAATAATTTACCTCAATCCTGCATAAATCTTGATATTAGTAACTTTGTTCGCTCCTCTCCGGAGCTGAACTTACCCTGGCATCTCGTAGCTCATATATTTAGCGCACTCTAAACATAGCGACTTTGCAGCGTATCATGAAAGATTCAAATACATAAACTCCACTAATATCTGCGCCTAGACAGCCTAAAACTCGCCCAGATATACATTTAAGTGTAGTCTCCCTTCCCAAAACCCTCCAAAGGTTCCGAAGTCTTCAGCAGGTGATCCTACTCACTTCTTCTGCGGAATATACAAAGGAGCTAAAGAGCTAGCTCGAAGAATAAGTGTCACAAAGTTCTTTTCGGAAATATGCCCTAGACGAAATTCGCCCCAACAGGGAATTGCAACACTAATACAAATATATATATATATATATATATATATATATATATATATATATATATATATATATATATATATATATATATATATATATATATATATATATATATATATATATATATATATATATATATATATATATATATATATATATATATATATATATATATATATATATATATATATATATATATATATATATATATATATATATATATATATATATATATATATATATATATATATATATATATATATATATATATATATATATATATATATATATATATATATATATATATATATATATATATATATATATATATATNATATAATATTTTTAATTTTTTAAAAAAGAAAATAACTATTATTGTGATTTGCTTCGTTTGTAAAACTATAATAATTTGAAATCCATCTTTGGATCTCGAAGCTATAGATGTGTGAACGGTCTCATGATGTTTATCCATCTTGTAAATAATAATGGTCATCCGCTGTTCCGATTTGGGTGGTACATACATACTCTTTCTAAGGATGTCAGCCTTGGTATCATATGTCACACTAAGGGATTGTGAAAAAGGTTTCGGCTAGATAAACATTACATACAAACAGAAAAACAAATAATAAAGGCCGCAGACAAAATAAAAGAAAAGATAGAGCAGTGTTGTATTAGAATTCGAAATTATATGATAACTCCATAACTACCAAAGGCTTTACCAACAGTATTGAATTTGGTCTAAGTAATAGTGTCATCAGTTTCTAAAGGTTGGCGCAGCTACGTGTCAGCAGCATAACAACCAGATGATTCATATGGCTAGTAGTACCATAGCTATGTCGAGTTATAGTCTCACCGAGAAGAGAGTGATTCTTATACCCAAGTGTACATGCTTGTCGGCCCGAGTTTTGATATCGTATTTACACTTTCCAACTCCCAACCAACAAATATAACAGACACAATAACACTTATCTTATCAAGGAGGTACTTATCGCCCCATATGGGCTTGCCGTATTACTAAGTGAATTTCTGTTTTTGGCCACTGATAGATAGCTTATGACCCTAATTATCTTTCAGTGAACCATAAATTCTTGCTACTAGCTCCTCCATCCCTAGTTCAAAGCCAAATCAAATACTTGGTAACAACCATAGAATTTTTACTCGTTTTTTAAGAACTGCATATACGTATATATATATATATATATATATATATATATATATATATATATATATTTATTTATTTATTTAAGGTTGTCGGTTTACCACTTTACCTATGATTACAGAACCTCGTGCATATTGCAAGATCCGTAATGTGTAAGGTTATTGTGGTTGTTCTTCTGTTTACTATTTACGTCTAACTACATGACTATATAACGCGACGCTAATCTGCTGTCGCGCGAACACGTGACTTACATTCCCACACTGACACTACTTCAAAAAGGTCTTTGTAATGACTAAGTATTTATGAACTAAAACAGAATTAATAACGATGCAAATGAAGTGAAGAAATGAAAAAGAATAAATGAAATAAATAAACGAAAGGTTACCGTCAGAACATCTCCGTACGGGTCGTTTTTCCTTTCCAGATCTTTAGTCCGGCAATTGATCTTCAATTCATTCCAATTTTCAGGATAGGTCAAAATCGCTTATCACTGGGCGAACCTTTTTTTTTTTTTAAGTTGGTTACCTCGGGCCTCACAACCCATTCTTTGATCGTAATGTCTATGAAATTCGTGTTTATCATATTCTTCAGAGCATCGTTGGCTTTAAATTTTGTCATAGCGTCGGCTGGATTGGTATCGCCTGCGATCCACTTTATCTTATTTAATTCCCTTTCTTCATATGCATCTCTTATAACCATAACGTCAATCATCATTCGTTTTTCTAGTGTCATGCCAAGTCTGATAACACAGTCATACAACGACTTAGAGTCAGTATATACGATAAGAGGGATATACTTATTGAACAACTTTTCATAAGTTTTCTTTATACAGGCTCCCATATCGAACCCAAGTAGTAGGCCTTGAAGTTCGGCATTAAGGACACTTCTAACAACTCTTTTCGCCTTTATAGAGTTGTAACGAACGATGTTTATATTACCGTTTTTGTCCTTGATGGCTATTATTGTTCCGAGTTGTGATGTGTAATCCTTATTGTTAGCAAAGGAACTATCTAAAAAAACAGCTACTTCGAAGTGTTCTTCTATCTTAAGAACTCGAGGCCTCTTTTTGAATTTTCTATTTGCCACTTGAGGGCTTAGTTTAATGCTTTGGCGTCCTCGGCGTTTAGATTTATGTCTTGCGCCGCGAAAGAAAGTGCTGCACAAACCCCTGGCTGGCACATCGTCCCAACGTACGAAGCACCCGCTCTTTGCGCAATATATTGATCTTTTGGTGTTAGATTTGACCTATTAACACCTCTTGAACTAGTATTTGTGACAACTTCTTTAACATTTACAAGTTTAATGTTGTTACAGTATTTTTCATGTGTTAGTGAGATGCTACCGTTTTGCCTTAGCGTTATAAGTCCCCCATTGAAACTTAGTGGCTTATCGACTGTTAAAGTTCCTCGCTTCTTACACTTTATCTTTGCCTCAGTAAATTTTTCTTCTTCTAGTGCTGCGAAATTTAAATTTACGAGCCCAATGGTATCATCAATTTGCATCCCTATCAGTCCGAAAAACTCACTATCATTACGAATTAGTAAATGCAAGTCGTATGTTGATTTGGTTAAGCTAAGATTTTTGGTGTGGTGCTTATGGTACGTATTGTACCAATGGTTATCAGATTCAGGCGCCCCATAAAGGGGAAGGTTTAGCATTACAGTAGATCCACTTGGAATTCCCATTTCATTGCAGAGCTCCGGCGGGGCCCAGAAGTAGAATGGCCGGTTAATCGTTGTCTTTGATTGAGTAAAAGCTTGTTCGACATCTCTGTGGTAGATTACTAGGCCTTTTGCCATCATCATTGGTGCGATTGCCAAGATTGCGAGATTTCGTAAAGAGCTCGTGGGAGTGGCTACCAAGTATCTTGACGCTTATATTCAGGGAACTTCAGTACCCTCTATTATCTACAATACCATACAAAAATAAAAACGATTTCAAGCTCTATGAGATTTGAGAAGAGTTCAGGAAAATCTGATACAAACGCTGAGAAGAGCAACAACCCATGAATATCAAGACCTCAACTCCATAAAGATCAGCCCGATAAAAGACCATTCCTGCGTCTATTACTGAATTACATTGACCCAAACTTGGATCAGATAAGGAGTTTATTAAAAATGTACTACCTATCAAAATTAGCTTTGCACTTTTCTCCTCCAAAGGGAATTTGAAAGCTCTCGAAGAGAGAACATCGGAGAATAAAACCTGTGTAGACGCTCTTCTGGAAAAAGAGTCAACATGAGCATCGTATCGTATCTCGAAAATCCCTAGGTCTCACGAATCCATAGATGAAAAAATTGGGCATGTCCCAGCATCTATCACTGCTGATTTGATTTCTGACGCTGTAGATTCTGCGGCCAGCGCTAACTCAGTATATATTTCATCCTCCAATGATAATGCTGAATCCTCAGATAAGTCATCTATCACATCAATTGTACGATTACTGAAAAGCCACAATCGACTTCCTTATGTTCTCTTTCTCCTTAGCTGCCAAACAACTAGTCGAATCTTCCCGCCACGTACAATGAGGCTCCAATGCACATGATACTAGCTCTAGCAGAATTCTAGACTATGCGCATTTCCTCCCCGGTGCCGGCTATGCAGTTACTTGAAACATTATGAACCAGAGCATGCCAAACATTGCACAGCTAGAAATGATCAAATTTGCCCTCCAAAGTGCATTCATTATCATGAAATCTATCCCGCTGACAATCCTAAATATGAGCTACGTCCTAATCCTCTTAATGTTCCTAGAACAAAAACACAAATAGTTGCTATACGTCAAATTTACGGTGACGTCTCTACATTCAAGCCGATGCAGGCTGTATTAAACCCACTCCAGAAATTCTATCGAATAATATTAAGCCAAAAAACTAGGATTAGCTCAGAACAATACAACTCCAAGTAGCCTAGCAAACACGACCACTCTCTCTCCACTACGCATCACTCGCTCGGCAAATGTCTTCGAAGTCCTTAATGAAGTGGCTGAGCCGAGCGAAGGTTAAATGGAAGCATAATGAGGAACTCTACACAGAATAAAAATAAAGTAAGAACGATTAGGATCTTATCCCTTAATGTCGAGAATGGAGCCACAAACCATAAAATAGCATTAAACGAAGCCTTTCTTGATTCAGCTGATAACATCTTGATTCAGGAGCCATAGATATCAAATAACAGACCTAGACGCATCACGAAAAAGTATCCAAAGTATGACATATTCTCCACGATAGACGACTGGACTAGTATCTAGCCCAGAATAATCACATATTTGAGATAGAATTTAAGTTTCTGAACAGGAAAAGTCTACCCCAACTCATCAGGGGATCTGCTACATCTCAAGTTGGTTCTACATGACGTCTATTCCTTGAGTATATACAACATCTGCAACCCACCAAGCTCGAATGAAGCAAGCAATCTCATAGGGCTTCTTAACGCTTCAGATATAGATTCATTTTTCGGGTCAGCTACCCATTAAAAGACAACTTCAATTTACACTATCCGATCTGACAACCGTCGTTGCGAATTAGCCCATCCCGTGCAACTGAAAAACTGGCAAACTGGGCAGAAGAAAACAATTTCAGACTTCTATCCGCTTAAATATATCTATGTATAATAGAGGTAATGTACTTCACCTAGCTTTTGGGCTTGGGGGACTATTCTTTAATATAAGGAGTAATTGCACATCATCTTGATTGTACTTCTGATTATCTCCCGCTGCTATTCGAGAAAATTCTTCAATTTTCAGGCCCCCAAGACGTTCTGAGACAGAGATGGTAACAACACGGCACAATTCTACAAAACAAGCCCATAGGAAACTAACACATAGAGGAACCAGTTTGTGATTGGAGTCAAAACCACTGTCGCGTGATATCACCAGTTAGTAATTTCGCGTTGCTAGTGATCTACGCGTTAACATTTCTTTAATATCAAACCTCAACAGGTATCAAACCTTTCCTTTATCAGCCAAGACTTTTATTTAATTGAATGTAATATCATCTCTTGAGAGCTTCACATCGATACTCAATAATAAGGTGACCTTCCAGGTAGGTCTGCTATAGACCTCACAATCTGCCTCACTCATGATATAGAGCGAGCTTGAAATAATGGGCGCACAGCAAGTAAGTTAGTAGAGACATTACTGGAGCTTTTGATTCTGTTTTACTAGGCAGACTGATCCAAGGTTTGAGAGAGCAAGGCTGTCCTGATAAAATTGTTAAGTGGGTCACCTCTTTTACGACAAACCGTATGGCACAAATACACTTAGATGGCAAAATAGGCCCATCACAGAATATAGTCCGTGGTCTATCTCTGGGTTCCCCTACATCATCTATATTATCCATGGTATAAATCTTGGCTCTGTTCAATATTGGGCAAATATCAAGAAACTTCGGATATGCAGATGGTATCGCTATCTTAGAAACAAGTGATTCCCTAGGCGAGAGTTTACCACATTATCTACCACCATCAATAAAGTTATTTACTTAGATGGAGCTGAAGGTGTTTATTTTAACCCTGAAAAATAGAACTGCAACACTTCTCATGCCGGCGATCAGATAAGGATCTGAAAGTCACTCTCTGGGTGATATGAGATATCAAGTCTACTCTTTAAAGCTATATAAACCCTTACATTAGATTTATTGTAATCTATTTCAACAAAACTTAGTCGTTCAAATGGCATGCTACTTTTCGTACTGGAAAAACAATGAGGGTGGTAAATGAACTTCGTAGTCTAAGCAATACGAAAAAAGAGGCTAGCCTGTATCTCTTGTAAAAAGCGACTTTTAGCTTGTGTCCTTCCATCTGCTCTTTTTGCGTCAGAAACATATTGACCTGGTATTAATGAGTTCACAGATCAATGCCGTCTGATACCCAATAGGATGATGGGACACCTCGAGATCCTTCAAATGGTAGTTTTCTCTAGTGCTAGAGTGATTCTCCCAAAACGTATGACTACTCCTACTTCCATCTTACTTCCAAAATTGGGCCTTCTACAAATAGATCTTGAGCTAGAAAAAAAGTCTGGATATGCAGCCCTTCATACTCATCACCTCGATCGACGCCATATATTTCGCCACGGAGTAGGATTAATAATAAAAAAAGGCTCAGAGACTCTGGGACCTCAAGATGGGCCTTTAACCTCCCCAAAATAGAATACATTTATCCTCTTATTTTCGAGCCCTTGACTGCCAAAAAAAAGCTAATATGCAGGCCTTAGACGTGAAAGCTGTCGGACACACTCTAATATAAAAATTTTTCCATTCCAAGACCTTGCTGTTGACAAGATGCATGCTGTATAGAAGCTCCATGACGTCCTAGAGTTGGGGGAGAAGTCATCATATATCAGGCCAACAAAATTGTACACCGTCTGTTAGGGGCTACGCTCTAATAATAATTGGGCTAGGATATAGCCCAGCTTAGTAATAATTAGTTATGCACTTGAGTATTAAAGATATGCAGGAGGCATAGGGGTGCATAGGGGTTATGCACGACAGTCCAGAATAGTGTAGGGTAATCCAGTAAAACAGCAAGAGGTTTTCTCATCGACGAGAATAGAGTATTACTTGTAGGAAAAAGGGGCAGGCTAGCTAGCTAGCTATGAGACTACAAGTAGACTGTCGCTCTCGACTTCTTGTAGCTACATAGATAAAATATAAACTGTATTTTGGCATCTGTCTGTCGAGCTAGGTCCGACATTTATAGCCCTTCACACGGTATAGCACACTCCTAAGTCACTCACTCGGTACTTTTGACGCTGAAGTATATGCTACTGTGGCAGTTACTTCCCCATTAGAATTCACCCTATTTTAACGCTCGTCGCGTCGAATCTGGTTACCTATCTCTTGTTGTGATAACATATCTTCAGCATCTTATACAAAAAGTAGACCTCCATTACATAATTAAATATTTTTAGCGCGTTAACATTTGCTTAATGCTTCATTTGCCCTCCAGGAATACAATTCTCTGCATTTAAAAGTGTGTTCATATGTGCTAATCTCTCTGTACTTTTAGCTAGAGCTAGAGCAGTCTCAAATATAGGCATGGGAGAGCTTGACTGATGACAAGCAATTCGAGGTCTTACTAAAGCTGATTGTGAAAGAGCATCAGTTGTATTGTGAGGGGTTTGAGAGACCCGAGGGTCGGTAGATCCTAAAGGGATGAATAGAGAGGTAGGTGTGAATTCAAGTATCTAGTTTTGATAGATAAGTTTGAGGATCGAATAGTACTAGACCTGCTCCTCGAAAACCAGCTTTTATATTCTGAGCTGTTATCGATTTTCGATTTTCGATATGCAGCTTTTAAAGCTATAGAGAATTCAATCTTAGATATATGGTTGATATGAGCCATGATAAATCCATCAAGTTGACAACCACATGAACGGTCAAGTATGCTAAAACATCCAAAATCAAGTAGTTGGGTCAAGTGACTTGAATGCGGTGGTAACTTGACGCATACAATACTATTTGACTTGCAATATGATTGAAAAGATATCGATTAATGAGTTTCATGCCCACCCAGTACTAGCATTCGATATTTGCCTTTCGTTCGATGAATTATATACTTGTCGAAGTGCTTTATCGAATCTAACCATGCCTCGTTATTCTCCAATCCATTTCTAGTAGGTTTAATAATCGCATCTGCTAGGAGATCGGTTTCTGTGTATCAATTGGAAAGATGGACATCTCCTTGAGATTGTTGATATGGAGGTATAGTTCATACCCTCTCCATTACCATATATAATTGCTGTAACCTACTCTCGACTACCTGGTTGTATTTCTTGCTTCTGCCATATCGTTCAACACTAGTGACAACAATTCTAGGGTTTATAAATCCCGTCATAAAGTCGATCTCATCGAAGTTATAGAAATCGGACAACTGCAACCATTGGTACTGGGACCAAAATTCTTCTCCGCAGGTAGATATCGTTTAAAGAGGTGACTATAGCTCAGACAGGCTACATTCGCTCGAGGAAAGAGGGGCCTTCGTGGTAGCTGGCCATGTGCTCAGTATGTCACAAGCTGGACTGCATAAGAAGTAGTCGAAATTGTCAAATGAGGTCACAAGAGCGAACATCGAGCTAAATTATAGCATCATTTCTCACTTCCTACTCGCTTTACAAATGTTAAATTTCTTTTCTTAAAAATCAATCTCAATTAATCATTCATAATTTATCAGGATTAACTTCTCTTTTCTGAACTGAAGCTGCGAAGGGTTGCTGGATTTTATTGATATCATTGGGTTTTGTGTAAATAGCGCTTGACCAGGTTTTTTGAGGGTGTCTTCATTGTTTTCTAAAATTCTCCCCTGTCTTGTTAAATGAACAGGGCATTTTATATATTGTAAAAAATACAGTTACTATCAAGTCAATCTATAGATATATATATTTTGAGATATTGACGAATAAAAGACAATTGCATTGAGTGCCAATGCGACACTGACAAAGTTTTATGAAACATAATTTTAGTTTCCGTAGCAACATTTGGGCAAAGTGATCACTTACTAACATGGGAGGGCGTGAGCCTTTAATGCCTTGCCAGCTAGGCATGATTGAATAGGGGTTCTGGACGCTGACACACTTGAAGACCACCAAAACTATCAAATCTTTCCACGCCTTATGATTTTCATTGCAACGTTATCATCCATCTCTATTAGTATGACTTTCTGCAAACTGAAAAGGATTCCGCATCCATTTTTGCGTCACTTCAGCTAACTTGCAGAGGAAAAAACTCAAATACGAACTTTGAACCTATTTCGCCGTGACCCTTTTGTGAGGAGTTATCACTTACACTTTTTCTCTTATCCAAAAATTCTCGCAGAACTACAATTTGAAAACTAATGATTAGTCTTAGATTAAATTGCTTTTCAATTCAATGTGAATCATACCGAAGAGATTCCAGTTACTAGATGTGAGAGAATCAATTATCTTCGTGGTTCCGAATGACAGTTATCTATCCTTTGTATACATTTTCTGGGTAGCTAAGTAGAAAATAAAGATAAGTGTATTCTGCTGGCCCAAAATCTCAATACTGGTATTAACAGGGAGTTTTTACATGTAGTCATGTATCAATCAAACAAATAATTTATAAGCACCTTCTCTCAATGCAGTAATTGTTTTCGGCTATTTTGCCGAGAACAAAATAATGCATAACCGAGGCGTAAATGAACACTCACGTCTAAGTCAAATGTAATCCATGCAAAGTCTTATTATCAATTGAGTTGAGGATTTTCTAATGTTGAATAGCCTTCCACTGTAGTTCAGACTTTACTCAAGCCAGGAATATATTAGCAACCAACACAATGGAATCATTAACAAAATGAGCCCTTTTCAGTTTGCCGATCTGGCAAGGATGGCACGTGTCATAACGAGGCTACTAATATCAATCAGCCTCACATATGATGTCTTCTACAAGCAACCACGTTTCGTAACAAGCAAAGCCAACCATGCCCAGCCTGGCAGGATTGTCACAGCCTTAAATGCTATCAGATATCTCCAATCGACCATATAATAGCATCTTATGAATTGATCAAGCGCCACAGCTTAGGACCTCAATGTTTACCCAGCTTTTCTGAAGCTCCTAAAAGATAAATGAAGGAAACAGTTATTTAATACGTCTAGGAAGCTCGGGGAGGCAGGAAGGAAAATGTCAATTTATGATAGGCGACATAATTCATTGGACAGTCTCTGCTTGCCTTCAGATGATACAGATCCTGTTGTTGACCTACGACTTCTCCTAGCGAATTTTGCTTCGGTGCTTCAACCACCATACCAAGGCTCATATCCAAACATCAAAACACTAATAGAAATATCGAGATCCATACAGCATTATATATCTGCTTCTCCTAATATATCACGAGCAAATGATAACTTTCGACACTTACAAGGATTCCAAATTCTCTTGGATACGCTACGGTCTTTCACAGGTTATTACCATCCAACAAATCGAAATATCAAAGAGAATAGTCAGGTTTTTGACTTACTCGAAGCCGTATTAGAGATCTTAGCATTAAGCTTTCGAGAGAATATTAGGAACCAGTGGTTCTTTAAACGACGTGTAGGAAATGGCGGTTGGACTACATTAAAGCAGACTATTGCTGACATTGGAATATGCGAAGGTCAAGTCGATTCATGGGGGGAATTAAAGCTTTTTGGAGTAATCATTTCGTTTGCCTTGAAAGATCAAAAACTACTTGCTCTATGTGAAGAAGTCATAGAGCTACATCAATCCATGACTTGCGAGGTGAGTCTTGTCTCGGAAAAATCAGATGGATCAGATTTGTCAAATAAACCCAAAAGTTACTCTTTGACGGAATTTATTGATAAAAGGCTCTCGGAGATTATTCAAATTGGCATTTTATTACACTTTCCCGATATAATTCCAATGCTAATCGATTTCTGGAAATTAATTCCTCGTAAGAACGAAAGTCTTAGCCCAGCCGCCTTAATAGCGGTCAAGACATTAACTAGAATCTCACTTCTTTCAAACTATAACCTACGAGCTTTGCATTCCACAGGTGTTTTATCAACTCTTCTCCCCATGGTATTCGATTCGGACACACCTCTAGGACCATATGAAAGGCAGTTAGTAGAATATCTTTGTGAATCTTTAATTTCTCTTGGTGTCAATATTTTAAGTGATACAGAATACCTTCTTAACAATAGATCATCTGGTGCTGCTGATTTTCTTCTACGGGCCCTGAAGTCTTCTCGTGTTCCTCCCTGCGTTCAGTTCGATCTTTCCTTACATGGTTATGCTTCTATTGAACTTCCAAGTCTTGGACGGCAGTTCCCTCCTTTAAATATGCCTGGATATACGTTTACAGCTTGGATTAATGTTGATCGATTTGATCCTAAGGTTCATACCACTCTTTTTGGCGCTTTTGATTCAACGCAGAATTGCTTTGTTCTCTTGTATCTTGAAAAAGATACGCGAAATTTCATTCTCCAAACATCAGTTAATTCTTCGGAACCGAGTGTTCGATTTAAATCTACTGTATTTAAAGAAAAACGTTGGTATCATATTGCACTTGTACACAAGAAACCTAGAACCATATCTTCTAGTAAAGCTTTACTATATGTCGACGGCGAGCTTGTTGAACAAGTTAAGTGTCATTATCCCGCCTCACCACCATTATCAAACACTAGTACTGAGAGCTTTGCCTCATTTACATCCTCATCACATAAAATCAATAGTGTTCAAGTGTTTCTTGGTACACCTAAGGACTTATCTTCATTTGCGGGACCAAATTTGATATTCACATGTTGGTCAGTCTCTTCCGCCCATCTTTTAGAAGACACTATTAGCAGTGATTTAATTGCTGTTTATTATCGACTCGGGCCACTTTATAATGGCAATTTTCAGGACTGCTTAGGATCATTTCAAACCTACGAAGCATCTGCGGCTTTGGGGATGCGTAATGAGATATGTTATCCTGGTAGAGATGATAGATCAGATATTCTTAGTGCTATTCGAGGGAAAGCGAGTAATCTCCTCCCTGAAGCTCGAATACTTTTTACTACATTACCAATTGCAATATATGGGGATGATAGACGAACGCAATATGAATCTCAGATTCCTCGCAACCTTGATAAGACCCTTTTACATCACTTAACACAATTGACTTCTAAAAATAGTTCTTTAGTGGCTATTAATGCAGCTATCCCCCGCATCAAGAATGCCATAACTCGTACTTACGGCACAGCAATTCTCACTGGTGATCCTGTCGTAGTTGTCCCCCGGGCACTTGATGATACACTTTGGCAATTAGGAGGCTTTACTCCAATTACACTGAAGCTAGTCGAAAATTCAGTGACTCCGGACGAAATAATTAGAGCAGTTGAAATACTATTCTGGGGCATCAAGGGTAATTGGCGTAACAGTGAAGCTATGGAGAGGGAAAATGGTTATGCAATTCTGGCAGCGCTCATTAGAGGTAAGATTGGTGCTGGCACCGTGATTTCATCAAAATATATGTCAGATAATATGATTGTTAAAAAAGAGGAGCGGAACGAACTTAGCTTCCGGCTTCTCAGTTTAATATTGAAGTTTGTGGGCTATAATATCGAAAGGCCCGAAGAATCATATATTGTTAATCCTTTGGCATACCGGATTTTTCTTGTTGATTTTGATATGTGGCGCAAGACTCCTTTAACTACTCAGATGCTTTATTATAAGCAATTTATTATGTTTGGCGTCAAGAGTAAATTTTATGAATTTAACTTGCGTCGACTTTTCAGAATGCGTAAGAAAATCTCAAACTTTTTTAACCATTGCTAATTGATAAAAGGCGTGGTAAGGAGATTTCTTGACGCTCTTAAAGCTGAGACATTTTCTGAAGATATTTTTCCTTCATTTCTCGAAACTTTTACGGGCTTGGTGAAGTGCAATTTGTGCGCAGAGGTGTTTCGTTCACTAGCCCTTTTTATCACCTATTCGCTTTATAAGCCTCAGACCCCTAATCATCGAAACTCAAAAAAAGATTCCAGTATATCTTCAACAATTCAAGCTAGTTTAAAAAGGCCGAGACTTGTTACAATTAGCTGCAAAGAGCCTCGAAATAATTACGTCACTAAACGTCAATGTGGAATCAAAATCCTTGAAATGTATTCAAACATCTTATGTGAGAAGGGAAATACGTCAAATATTCGAAAATTCTCCCGAACAGTAACGAATAAGGTAATTTGCTTGAATTAATTATCTAAATATACTGACCGTAGTTCCAGTGGTTACTACACCTGTTAGCGGAAGATGAAGCCGAAGTAATTCTTCACGGAACAAAAATACTCGTGCGTCTTATCGTAGTTCATGGCTCAAGCTATATGGCAAAATTTGCGAATAAGACTGGTGGCTTTGTAATAATGCGACATAGATTAAAACGCTGGTGGAACTTTCCCGCTTTGTGGCTGCTATGTCTCTGTGTTCTTTTCAATAAGGATGTAGCTGAAATTGATACCGAACGATCTTTTGAACTTTTTAGCCTTTTAGAAATCTATAGCGATTGTAAAGTTACCAATCCACAAGTATTACCAGTAATAATGTCAATGCTTCAACATGGCGTCAAAGAGATTTTGAGAAATCAAGAGGATCCTGACTCACCCATGACTACTTTTGAGAGAGAAAAAAATATCGACACTCCCTTCTTAGATATACCAATGCAATCACCTATGGCTCGTCGAAGGTCGGTATCTGTAGGTAATAATATAGAATTTGAAAGTGAGTGTAATATTATAAATTAAAATTGCCCATACTAACTTTATCATAGATATCGATAGACCTCGAAAAGAGTATTTAAATGGTCAAGCTGCTATACTCCAGACAGTTATCAGATTTTTTGCGGACTTACATGGTAAATCTCTTGAGTTTAGGGATTTTGCTTTATCTTCAGATTATGTGAAGCTACTACTGGCAGTTTTATTTCCCGCTATTCTTAGTACTGACATTGTGAGCGCCGAAACCGAACTGAATTCTCGAGACTCGGCCCTGACTTTTGAAGGGAATGATGTCATTATTCGGCCTATAACTCGGATCATGAGACCTCCTACTCCCAAGATTAGGACTCCTGTTGAATCTCAACCAGTACCTAGTACTACGGCCTCCAGGACAAAGGCACTTCGTCATGGTTTTTCATTCATTTTATTAACATCCCGTCCTTCTGAGTTTAGTCCATCATCCGCAAAGCTAACATTAGTGACAACGCCTGGGAAAAAACCAATAACCCAGCAATTGAGTAACGTACTCATCGAGGATCTCTTGGAATTAATAATTTGTGTTTTCATTGATAGAGTAATGGTTAGGAAAGAATTCCCAGGCTTTGGATTATTCTCAAAAACACCTCCCGGGTTCAAAGAACATCAAGTTTATTTTATGACGTATGTTCTTCGCAATACGATATCTCAATTAAGCAATACTATTCAGCTTGACCAAAAATCATTATGGGAACCGAAAGTAATTCAAAACATGGCAAGATTTGTCACCCATATTTGTGAAGCAGTCTTTGAGGGGTGGTTCTTGAGTGGTGCAGAGCCTCTAATAGATTTTACTGGTAATTTGCTGGAGTATTTACAACGACCAGAAATCTCTCAGATAAAAAATGTCAGACTTTGTCACCAAGCAGTAGTTATTATTAAAGGTGTATTCTTTAGAGTTGTTTTGTTACGTCTTTCAGAGCTTGATAGTCGTCATGTTTCTGAATCTGAAGCCGTAATATTTATGGACAAGCTTTTTTATTGGCAAGCAGTCCTGTTATCGCCTGATATCAGCCAAGTTGATTTTCTTAGACTTGTCTGCTATCAAGTCTATCTGAAGCTGGTTGATCCCCGAGAACGAGTTCAATTTGCAGCAGCGAATCTCTGGCGTATAATGCTAGTTCAAAAGCCTGGAGAAACACAGAGTTTGTTTGAGAATATCACCTTACTAGAACACCGAAAACTTATCTGTGGCTTCAGAAAACTTGTAGAGCTAGATAATGAAGTATTTATTAGATGGGTTGATGACCGGCGCTCTGAGCTTGACCTTATGTTTTCCGGAGCAATGTCGAAGGCGTGGGAAAAATTTGTAAGTACTGAAAATGAAAAGACTGAAGAGACAAGCAAGGCTCGGGTTTCCCGCCGAAAAGAAAAATTAAAGCTTTGGTATTCTGAGGAGATGAATGAAGAGGAGATAATAAAAAATCACAAGATAGCTGCTGCTTCGTGGATAAAAAATATTTACACTTCTGAACGCCTAAAGTATCAACGTGCCCTGCAAGATCAACAAGATAACTTCATATTTTTAGCATCAATTTTCTCTAACATGGACTATGAGATTCACAGACCAACCGCAATCTTCCATCAAGAAACCGATATTAGATGGAAATTAGATAGAACAGAAGGGCGGAATCGTATGAGAGTAAGAATGTTACCAGATAGGGCATCATTAGTTTACAATTACTTGCCTAAGCGAAGGATTACAGAATCAAGTATTAATTCCTCAAACTCTGAAAATCGTTCTCGAGCTCAGTCATCAAATATACCACCAATATCTACCATATCAATGGATGATTTTAACTTAGATGGCAATAATGAATCTACAGAAAATAGTCTCAGATCACAGTCAGATGGTGAAATTCAGAAAGCCGAAAACATCGTTCCAGAAGATGACTTTGAAATTGTTGAGGATCCCAATGATCCCGGCGAAGACGATAACTATGAGGATAAAAACCGAAAGGTTATGCGAAGTCTACAACGTGGCGATTCAGTCCAGTATGTATTCAATATTTCTCGCATTATTGGGCTTGAGGCATGTGAAGGTCTCTGTATAATTGGCAAAGATTGCCTCTATCTTATTGATAATATGTTTCAGCGCTCTGATGGTGAAATAGTCGATGTCTTGCAAGCACCTAAAGAAGAGCGAGATCCCTACTTACAGATGATATCTGGTCAGAAAGATTCGAGACATTCTTATGACGATAAGCCATCGAATGTAAGAGCAGATCAACTAGCAAGAAGTTGGAAATGGAATGATCTTATCAGCATTTCTAAGCGACGATTCCTCTTTAGAAATGTGGCTCTAGAGGTATTTTTCACTGATGGTAGAAGCTACCTACTAACAGCAATATCACCTCTTTCAAGAGACGATCTTCATTCAAAAATCATAATAAAGGCCCCGCACACTAGTGGTAATACCTGTCTACCTAATCCTGAAGATGGGTGGCGACTTGAGACTCTTAAAGTATCTGAAGAAGCGCCAACTAGCTTAAGTCACAAATTTGGAAATATTTTTAATTCTTCTCCATGGAATCCTGCTACAAAGAAATGGGTTAGAGGAGAAATTTCTAACTTTCATTACTTGATGCTGGTAAACACTATGGCAGGCCGAACGTTCAATGATCTTACGCAATATCCTGTTTTTCCCTGGGTCTTGTCAGATTACACAAGCTCAGAGCTTGATCTTAATGACCCTGCATCTTTTCGGGATTTATCCAAACCTATGGGTGCACAACATAATTCAAGGGCTAGCGAGTTCATTGAAAGGTATAAGCAATTCGCAGAGATGGGTGACCAAAACACTCCAGCATTTCATTATGGTACTCATTATTCATCTGCTATGATTGTGACATCATACCTAATTAGGCTACAACCTTTTGTTAAATCATATCTACTCCTACAAGGTGGTAACTTTGATCATCCAGACCGATTATTTTATTCAATTAGAGAAGCATGGTTATCTGCCTCAAGAGAAAATATGACTGATGTTAGAGAACTCATACCGGAATTCTTTTACCTTCCTGAGTTTCTTACCAATAGCAATAGTTTCGATTTTGGAGTGCGCCAAGGCAAAGGGGGTGCTATAGATACGGTCGAACTTCCACCATGGGCTCGAGGCGATCCAAAGATCTTTATCGCAAAACACAGGGAAGCTCTTGAAAGTCCATATGTAAGCCGTAACTTACATCAATGGATTGATCTTATTTTTGGGTGCAAGCAGCGAGGTGATGCGGCTGTTGATTGTGTTAACGTTTTTCATTATCTTTCATATCATGGTGCTAAAGACCTTGAATCGATCTCTGATCCCATGCAAAAGCTTGCAACAATAGGCATCATTCATAACTTTGGTCAGACTCCTCATCAAATATTTACAAAGCCACATCAGTCTCAAGAAGATATACAAAATAAGCCTAAACGCCTCGATAATTCAGCTCAATCATTAAAACGACTTCCTTTTCCTCTATTCGAATTCTACAATCGCATAACTTCAATTAACTACTTGCCAAAAACAGATCGTCTCTTATGTAGTACTGCATTTCGTCTTAATCTTCCACCTCATTACGATAAGTACTTAGAATCTGGGTTTGCAGACGGCTCGGTCCGTTTCTTTTTTACTGATTCTAGAAAACCTGCAGGATTATTTGAGAATCTTCATCAGGGACAAATTACATGTACAATTTTTGCTTCTTCTACTCTCTTAGTTACAGCCGGTGAAGATTGTGTAGTTTCAGCTCACAATATAATAACGTCTCAAGGAAAAGTCGTGGATCTGCAGCCACGAACTTCTCTGTTTGGTCACAGAGCTCCAGTGACTGTTCTTGCAGTCTCGAAGTCATTTTCAACATTACTTACCGCTTCAGTTGATGGTGTCATCATTCTTTGGGATCTAAATACATTAAGATTTGTTCGTAAATTAAGCTTCGAAAATGAAATTATTAATTGTGCCTGTATTAATGATGTTAATGGAAATATTATGATATGCATGGGACAAATGGTCAAAATATTTACTCTAAATGGGGAGCTAATTCTTGGACAAAATATTTGTGATGATCAAGACGATTTTATTTCGTCATGTGCATGGTATGAAGGTATTGGTAATGAATGGATCGAAAACGAACTATGCTTTACTGGACAACGTAACGGCGTGGCAAACTGCTGGAAAAAAACAGTATCGAAAGAGACATCTACGTGGAATTTAGAACTAGTTAAAAAAATGCAGCACTATACAGCTCAGAGTGACCATGTCTGCGAGTCATCGGTCATCGGGAGCTTAGTTATCCCGAGAATTGGAAGAATTCGCAGTAATAATTCAAATGGAGATTCTGAACGATCTATCACCTGCATAAAGCCAATGGCCCAGTCAGTCTACACAGGAGATGAGGATGGTAGAGTGGTATGTATATTTTTTTCTTCTGCCTACAAACTCAAGAAACCCTTAAAAAGAACAATAAGTTCACACTTTATGTATAGACATTCAAGCAGAAATACTAATCATGTTTGAAAAAATTTACTAACATCAATATTTAATTAATAGTATGAATGGAATTTTGCTTGACATGAAATGAAATGACGCCTTATTAAAGAGGAGATGGATGAACAGAGAGGATGAATGTGAGATGAAGCTCTGAACTAACGGAAATTTTATTTTCTACAATTTTTGATGAAAGGATAAAATGAATTGAATATATCGACAACTGAGCATGATAATGAATGGGTTTCTAATGGGAAAGAGAGTGGAAAATATGATGTATAATTACGGCGTTTTTTGATGAATAAATTAATTTTTTTGAAGGTAGAAAAATAAATAAAAGCTGGAGAAACTAAAGAGGAATTATTTGCAATAAATACCTGGAAAAATAATAAAATATCTAATGCCGCATCAATCAATTATTGCTGATGACAAGAGATGCTCTGTGGAAACTTCCTCCTTAGTATTTGTACATCCCTCCTAAAACCATAAAATTTGATTGGCTTGATAGTTCATAAATTAAAAAGAAGGCGGTTGATATTAGTGGGCCTTATGTCCCTCTATTTCCTAACATGAAGCCGATAAATACTGCGCTATTCCTAATTGAGGGAGCACATATAATTTATTTTAAGCACCCAGCTCGCCAACAGGGCAAAGTATTATGAAAATTAATTTTATAGGCAGCATCACTACGCGCATTATGATTTTGTTCATACTTAGGATTAGGATGCCTACCCCACCCATTTGGCAAACCATCCCACATTTTTGATTGGCCAATAATACAAGCTTTTGATTGGCTTAAAATCCAGATAATCTACTTCGTCACTACACCAATACTTCCATCAGTTGATGAAAGTGATGGAATGATAGCAAGCACGGCAGCGCTTCCTCTCAATCTAAAATATCGCTACTAGCCATTATAAAAATTTTTTAACCTTCCAAGACTCAAGATCCTGATATCGATTTTCGACTTTTGTGATTTTCTACTTTCAAAGTATAGAATTGCGATTGGAAGAAGTACAAAAAGTAATGAAGCTATATCGAGCAAATACAATATCCTGTAAGCCGCGCGGCACTAATAAAATAAGGCAATAACCAATAGATTGTGATCTTGTTGTTAAGTGTACGAATTTGAACTTGTAAGCTGTTGATGTAACAAAAAAAAGGGGTTGTTGAGAAAAAGCGATCGAGTGGATGGATGTATAGATAGTTGTAAAAATGTGAGGATACGTTTCTATCTGATAATATATAAAAATGGTTATCTAAATCTAAATACAACGGTACACAAAACCGTCTCTGTAACGGACCTGCTGACTTCGTGACACCGACCTTATTGTAGTATTTCTAATATTACCAACAGAACGTTTAAAACATATACTGTTGATAGTGTATTCAAACAGTGAAGACGGAAGTGATACAGTGATAACAATAAAAGAGATATCTATTAAGACTACTACACCAAAGTAAGGCCTTTCGACTCCTTATAATGCCTCAACTCCTCATCACCAGTCCATGTTGGATCAGTACCTAATCTCATTTGTTGAAACTGCGTAATCAGATATGCAATGAATTACATAAAACAAACAATTTCTAAAACCAAGTATGATTATTATATCAAGAAATAAGAGGAATGTTATATTCATAGTCAATGCTGCTAATAGAGAACACGAGTAACTCATTGCATAGCAGTGAATAAAAATATTAGCTTACAAAAAGGCTGCGATCGACGTGGATAGCTGAAGCAGTGATATCTTTATATAGGGTTGCTCGCGTTGTCGGCATTTTCGCGAATTATGACATGTATCTTTCTTTGTAGATACCGCATCTTCGACGATACGGCGCTACAGCAGTTTCAACATGTTCGAATGCGAAGGGAAAGACGCCGAGTTGATGCTAGCCTTCCTCGAACTTGGGTTTGTACAGGATCGGCAACTTTCCTTATTATTGGCAGGGCCTCCAAACTGTTCATGATTATTTGCTGCCAATAGGGTAGAAGACTCATTGAAGTAGTGTCTCAAGATTGAGTTTAGCACGACTTTCAATTCCTTGAGGCTTCTCTTGGTGTTGCCATCGGAGGGATTAGGGCTGCAAGCCTCCTGTCGGCATTGCCTTATCTTTTATAATATACATGTGGACATTTACCAGATCATAGTGTTCTCTGATTATGTCAGAAGCGGCATCAGGACAGCGGGGCAAGGAGTAAGAAGTGACAGGCTAGAGGTTGCCATCCTACATGATACATGAGATAGGTGCATCACCACTTGACCACAAAAAAAAAAAAAAAGGCCAGACCAGAATCATAGAACAATCAATGGCTCTGGCTCTGGCACTTGGTTACCCACCCTCGTGTGTATTCAGTTCTGGCTTAGTAAGCAACTATGGGTTTAGCTTACGAAGATTGGGCACATACATATTACAGGAGCGGATATTTGCAATCAAGCTTTACCTTATTTTGTCGCAAAATAAGCGACAATAATTTTCCCTACCCGTCATCTGATGATTTATTCATTTGTTTGTTTTACTATAATTCGCTTATTATTTTTATCCCTACATTTTTTGTAAACATAGATTGAGCTCGAAATCTTGAGACTCTGTCACGAATTCGCAGTAAATTGGTACAGAGATTCATGCGCCATAAATTACAACTAAAATAGTGGTACTTCAAGCAAAAAGCTAAATTAAATACATAACTCAAACATTTTTTTACATAAATAAAGACCCTAATTGTTATGAAAATAATGTAACACGGCAATTTCGCGTAACTGAACAGGGCTGTCAAATAGTGAATTACCGGGTTGCTGAATAACGGACGATGTGGAAGTAAACAATCCTGATGGATGTTAATTTGCTACTTATTTATTAGGAGTTGAAGGATTGAAATTAAAATACCCTGTACTATTAGATTGTTGTTATTTTTGTTATTGTCAGTGTCGTTATTGTTTAGGCTTATGTTCATGCGGTTTGATTCTATCATGTAAACATAGGCTCACGCACAGGATAAGTAGCTACGGATCTTCGTGCGTGAAGTAGATAAGACAGTTTTCCTTTTAGTTAAGTTTAATATACAGAAGTTATATCTTCCACTTTAGTGTGACTCTTTTATGTGATCATTACACCCTAGAGGGTTACATTTTTAACACTAATATTATTATTGTTTCCGCATGCAATCTGACGCCATCCAATGTCTGATGAACATTAGTATGTAATAGGTCCGAGTCATTTTATCACTTAATTTACTTTCTAGTACGCTTGATTTCACCATGTTCAATTTGGCTTTGTCTGGATCTCTTTGCACCAGCAGCAATTCTGCCATCGCTGGCATGAAAGTTGAGGAATAATCCTCCAGTAGTTTCAAAAGCCTGAATTGAGACGTGAGATACAACTACAGGCTGACCATATTGCGTATATTCTGCTATATCAATTCGCTCAGCGTATTCGAAACCCGAGGGGTTCCGCTGTGTTGAGTTTTCGAAAGCACGCTGGCTTTCTCCTTGACGGTCTCGTTGTCCTGTGAGCGATTGGTTCAAGGAACGAATTGGTTGACCTTTATTCCTAGTGATCCAAGGGTTCTGTATGTCTAGTAATAGATCATGTAACGAAGCAGAGTAGTTGTTTGTACCTATATTATTTAGAAGTTCAGGCTCTGTAAAATGCCGAGACGGCTTTTGGAAGCGCCCATGAGGGTGTATGTCTTCAAGTTTAATGACACCCCCATTGCTTGTGTCAGCCATACTACTCTCAATGTGAGAGCATAGTAGACCTAGGGTCTTTGTAAACCTGCCTGCACAAGGCGGTAGATATTCCCTCTTTCTACGTGCCTGGATTACAAGTTTATGCTGATTTAAAATCCTTTTTAAAGCAAAAGGGGTTATCAAAGCTTGGATATCTCTAATAATATTCTTTTCGAAGAAGATAGAAGCCGTGTTTTCGCTTTAACGAGCTCCAAAAAGGTAGTCTGATCGTTGGTGATTGCAAAGAATTTTTAACTTTCTTACTACTGCGTCTAGGTCGCTAACAGAGCTTCCTAGCGAGGCTTTTAACGTGGCATGACCACCTTCGCTACGAGAAGAAGTATGATTAGCAAAATGTAGGTGCAAATCAGTCCAAGCCCTGCTCCATTACTCCTTCTTGGGGACTTTGATTTGGAGGTAGATAAAGGCAAGATGATGTGTGCTTCAAACCTAATTACTCTGCAGTAGGAGATATATATACCATTTATCTGTCAGATAAACAAACAAAATGACGCGAAAGCTTTCACTAAAACTTCAGGGGTAATCTAGTTACTAGAGCAACGGTTAAGAAAAGCACAAAATCCCTGGTGATCTACCTTCGGATCTATGACCAAATTAGGTAAAGCGTGATTGCCAATAGCGATGGCGATTGCAAATATTCGCTCCCTGCCGAGCTATCTATATGCCGCTTCTGATATCACCGATAATCGTCAAAGCCAGTAATCTTAAGTAGGGTGTGACGTTCTTTAAGTTGATGTCGGTAAGAATGCCCCATCTATGAGCTGAAAAGGTCTCTACATTCTGCTCCAGCAACAGATTTGGTATTACGCAGGTCATACTACTTTTGCGCACTGATTAGCCCCTCTCTGGATATCTTGCCAACAACATTGGCAAAAAGTGGGCTACATGGTATCTCTGAAGTTGATTTTTCTCTGGCGGTCCTCAACTGTATTGTTTCGAGCTGAATAACACAAGCAAGATTAATAGCCGAGTTCACCGTCAACAGATCACCGTCAACAGATCACCTGCATTGCCCAGAATCAATAATTAGATGAAAGGTCCAATGAACGTGTAAGATCTAGAATCTCATCGACTTTACCAGAAGAATACCGGATCCATCTCTTTAGAGCCGCATGAGCACTCTCTAGCCGCGAGGTGTTGTTATGTCCAAAATGTCGTGCAGCGTGTATCCAAACATCTATGAATTTTTCTTGGTACAGAAACCAAGTTTTTTCCAAGTAGAAAATTACATTTGCCGGGGCCATGCTTCGTAATCCATCAAGTCGCATTTCGTAAATCTCCCCTGATTCCGAATAGACCAGTTAATTCCATGCTTTCATGAAATTTGTGAAGTCTTCCCGCGAGAAAGATACTGTAGAGTTTAGTAACAGCGTTGTTCTCTACGCACCTATTGGTTTTGTGAGTGGCATCGAGCATCCAGACTTTTCCTCAGATAAATCGCTTAAAAATTTCCCTGGTAGACCGTAAAACGATAAATGGGTGCTTTAATCTGTTATGGTCATATGTTCGTGTTGTAGATATGATATCGGCTTCGATACGTCCAAAATAGATCGTAGTGATTCTCCGTGAAAAATACCCTTCAATCTGTGTGTCACATCGCGATCTAATTAAAGCTTCTCGAACTTCAATGAAAGGCTTACCACCATCCCAAGTCCTAGTAGCAAATCTAGAGGGGAACCAGAATAGTGGTGAAATATTTTTCTAGTACAGTCTCGATTCATCGTGCCATCGTGCCATTTTACCACAGTTCAAGTTGCTGTTTGCCGCACAGTCCAATATGCTTAACGTCATCACGAAGTGCTTTTATTAGACTGCACGTACAAGACAAATAAATATGACATGCCATTTCTTCATTACATGGCTATCGATCACTATGGCCAAATATTTAAAATAGCTGTCTTTTTCTCAAGCAGATAGACCCAAAAAAAACTACGATCAAGCGATTCAGTTGTAATTTTTTTTTAAGAGTCTTTTTCTATTTTCAGTTTAGGAAAAGGTCCATCCATCACAGGTTGTAGTGATGGCCAATCGTCTATTCGTTGACGTAACTCCATCAACTCTTTTCGCATGTCAGTATCATCCATATTTTATTCTAATGTAGTATAACTATATCTAAACGTCGTTCGTCTTAAAACGTAATCTTATTTGGTATTCAGTATGTCGTGTTTCGTGTTTCGTATATCGAGTATCGTGAGATAGTTTGAATATATGTCACAGTGTTACGGGCTAGGCCCGATTTGTAATTGACTGGGAGCTGGTCCCCCAGACGTCACGTGATATTCGTTTCTATGTGCGAATTCGGACAAGCACGAAAGCTATGCCAAAAAATAATCTATATTTACCTATGGTTTTACACAGGAAAGAAACAATACACCTATATACAAAATAGGAAAACGGTGGGTGATTCCCGTCTGGATTGATATTCCTAATCGGGATGCACTTATCTGAGTGATCCAGCATGTTCAAACAAGTCTGTCCAATTTGGGAGACACTTGTCGTGAGTGATCTGGTCTTACTCTTGATTGACCTTGCACTTGTCTTCCATCCCACATAGAAACGAATATCACGTGACGTCTGGGGGACCAGCTCCCAGTCAATTACAAATCGGGCCTAGCCCGTAACACTGTGACATATATTCAAACTATCTCACGATACTCGATATACGAAACACGAAACACGACATACTGAATACCAAATAAGATTACGTTTTAAGACGAACGACGTTTAGATATAGTTATACTACATTAGAATAAAATATGGATGATACTGACATGCGAAAAGAGTTGATGGAGTTACGTCAACGAATAGACGATTGGCCATCACTACAACCTGTGATGGATGGACCTTTTCCTAAAGTGAAAATAGAAAAAGGCCCTTAGAAAAAAAATTATAAATTGAAGCCACAAAAATTTCTCATTTATAAGGGAGATCGGACAACTTATGGGGCGTGGAGGAGGGCACTTTTAGCCATTTTAGAGAATGACCGGAAGACATTTCATTACGAAGAAACTTATGTTTTTGTGAATATTTATAACTCTTTAGAAGGAAAAGCTCAAAGAGAAGCTGCTGCTTTTTTTGAATCAGGCGGTCCAGGCGGTAGACAAGATCCAGAGAACTTTATCACCTTTTTAGATCGAAGTAATTGGGATGTTAATAAGGCTGAACGCGCTCGAGGGGAGTTGAATGATATGAAAATGGATGCTAGGCAGCCATGGAATTCTTTTTTTTCACAGTGGGCAAATAAATTGACAGAAGCTCACGGAGATGGATGGCCGGAGGAAGTTAAGATTAGTTTGCTTAAGTCCAAGCTAAATCTTGCACTGAAAGTAGCGCTTGCCAATAATCACCTATCACCTTCAGGAAATTATTACGAATGGATTCGAATTGTTGGCCAAATTGCTCAACAACACGACGAGCTTCGCTAATACTTTACTATCCATCAGTTCTTTGCGATCAGAGGAGAAAAGAGTAATCAGAGAGCAATAGATAGGAATCCAGAAAATGATGTACTAGATTTTTCGGCTAGAGAAATTTCGGTTTCGGGAAAGAAAAAGGATTATGTTGGCGACGTGGATTCTAATAGAGACACATTCATGGGTGGAATTAACTCTGCACAAGTTTTGCGTGGACCAAACTGGATGCCTATTCGGGCGAGATGGAAGTCTCCTGAACAAATCAAGAGACTAAAAGAGGAAAGCCGTTGCTATCGTTGTGAGCGGAAGGGTTGCTCAACCAAGACTTGCAAAATTTTGCCAGCCATAAATTCTAATACTAATAAATAAAATAATAAGTTTGGCAAACATTAAACCACTTAATTTAGTTTTTTTTGATGAAGATAAAAATGATGTAGATAGCGGACGAAATCAGGTTATTCGGAAAACTAGATGCTCCTGGAGAAAGTCGCACCCAGGAGCAAGAAGCAGCTAGTAAAAATAGAATTGACTTAAACACTTCTCCATTCCTTGTAAATGCTTTGATAAATGATATTACAATGATACAAGCACTGATTGATAATGGATGTTTATATTCAGGCATTATCTATGATGATTTATCGATGAAATTAAAGCTGCCGCGCATACCTAATTATCCACGACTTCAAACAGCTGAAATGTCCGAAAATAAAATAGAAGTTAACAGCATCACGTATATCACTCTTGACTTAGACGGCCACGTTACGCCTAAATTGTGGTTGTATATTTTTCCAAATAGTACTCACGAGTTAATTCTTGGAAAGAAATGGCTTGAGGATCAGGATGCAATAATCCACTCCAAAGAACAGAAGCTCAAATTGCGAAAAGGTAGAAAAATTATTTATAGTGCGAAGGTTTGGCGGCAAAAGCTCCGAAATGTTGCAAAACCTGAAGTGACCTCAGCAATGATAATGGCATCGTTGATCAAAGAGATTCCGGCCTGTAAAGTTTCGTTGGAAGACATAAATAAAGCGTTAAGATCAAAACCTTGCCTATCCGCAAAAGAAGCGAGTGAGCGATTACTAGAACAGATCAGGGATTACGCTCACTTGTTTGCAGACGACAAAGGCGCTGATGAGTTACCACCATAAAGAAGATCGTTAGACCATGCAATAAATTTAAAGAAAGATGATGGGAAAACAATGTCACCTCCTTGAGGACCATTGTATAAAATAAGCAGAGAAGAGCTTTTAGTGTTGAGGAAAACGCTGACTGACTTGTTAAAAAAGGGTTGGATAAGGCCCAATAAATCACCTGCTGCGTCACCTATACTGTTTGCTCGAAAGCCCAATGGTGGTCTTCGACTTTACGTGGATTACAGTGGCCTAAATGCAATCACGGTCCCCGATCGATATCCACTACCGCTATTTCAAGAAACTTTGCGTCAACTTTCTAAGGCTAAATGGTTTACAAAATTGGATTTGAAATCAGCATTTCATCGTATCCGAATCAGAGAAGGCGATGAATGGATGACCGCTTTTCGATGCCGTTTGGGACTGTTTGAGTGGTCAGTAACTCCATTCGGCTTGGTCAACACATCAGTATCCTTTCAATGATATATTAATGAGCAATTATGCGAGCATCTAGATCTTGACGCCACAGCCTATATGGACGATATTCTAGCGTACACGAATGGAAAAAAAGAAGATCACTGGAAAAATGTTTGTAGCATATTAAGTAAGCTTGAGAAAGCGGGCTTGTACTTAGACATTAATAAATGCGAGTTTTTGTGTGTGAAGGTAAAATATTTAGGTTTCATTACTAATGCTGGAGAAAGTGTAACTATCGACCCTTCTAAGGTAAAAACAATTATGGACTGGCAGCCGCCAACTTCAGTGAAGGGAGTTCGATCATTTATGGGCTTTGCCAATTTTTATCGTTGCTTTATTGATGGATTTTCGGATCTTTTAAGGCCTTTAGTCGACTTAACGAAGAAAAACGCTACATGGCACTGGGGTAAAGACGAAAATAGAGCTTTTGAGCATCTAAAGAAAGTTTTCGCATCAAAACCTGTACTAGCGCAATGGGATCCTGATCGTGACACGATTATGGAAACTGATTGCTTTGGATTTGCACTAGGTTTGTGTCTATCACAGGTTGATCAGGAAGGGAAATTACGGCCAGTAGCATATTATTCCCGACGACTCAATAGTGCCAAGGTCAATTACCCAATACACGATAAAGAAATGCTATCCATTGTTTCATGCATGAAAGAATGGCAAGCAGAACTGCATTCCGTTGCAAAACTTTTCACCATACTTACAGATCATAAAAACCGAAGTTATTTTACGACTAAACGGCTTCTCAATGAGCGGCAAATTAGATACAACGATTTACTACAGTAGTTTAATTTCAAACTTGAATGTCGACCGGGACATTTATATATGAGCGCCCAGGTGCCCTTTCACGCCGAGATCAAGACAAGCCTAAAGGTATAGAAGATGAACGCACATCTGGACGAATCCTTCGTTTGTTACCGCCACTATCTGTAAATCTTGTTTCAACGAGAGCAAGCACCGATAAACAGGCTTTAAAAGTCGATCCAGCAGCATTGGCCGTTTTATTTGAAGATGAGGAAATTCAAGTTTTGTGGAAGCAAGGAGTTGAGTGTGACAAAGATTAGCGACGAGCAAGGGACGCAGTATCCACTGGTGAACGTAGCTTTTCACCTGACCTTGCTATAAAATTGGCTGCGAACATAGCTGAATGTATTGTAGCGGCAGATGGTGTACTTAGAGGAAGAGAAAATAGAATTTGGGTACCCAATTAAAAAACTCTACGTACAGTTATAATGCAAAAAACTCATAATAGTCATTTAACTGGGCACCCGGGAAAAGATACGATGGTGGGAACAATTCTCCGTAGGTTTTTTTGGCCTAAAGTAAGAGATTCAGTAAGGCAATTTATTCGGAACTGTGATGTTTGTGGTCGAACATCTATTTGGGATGGAGCAAAAGCTGGGTTTCAACGTTCTCTTCCAATTCCCGAAAGCATTGGAAGTGACCTGACAATAGATTCTGTCACTGATCTGCCTCAATCGGAAGGCTGTACAAATATTATGGTGATTACTGACCGCTAATCAAAAGATATATTCATTTTTGCTACGAAGTCGATGGCAGCAGAGAATTGCGCTTGAGTATTTGTTGATCGTTACTATAGATATTTTGGATTCCCGAGATATCTAACAAGTGATAGGGGAAGCGATTGGACGAGTTATTTTTGGAAATCGTTTTGTAATTTAACTGGCATCCATCAAAGCCTAACAACCTCATACCATCCTCAGTCAAATGCGAGTGAACGCGCAAATCAAGATTTTTATAAATATTTGCGAGTATTTACATGCTATGCTCAAGATAATTGGGTTGAGCTATTACCAATGGCCCAATTAGCCTTAAATGGACGTCCAAATTCAGTAATTGGGGGCATAAGCCCATTCTACCTTCGACACTGCTACAATTTGGATGCATTAATGGAACCACTACCAACAATAAATCGATCAACAAGACATTCTGGGGGAGTATCAGCAGAAAAATACATCAAAAGGCTCAAAGATGCCCAAGACTTTGCGCAAGCTGCTATGGCATCTGCTCAACAAAGAAACGAATTCAATGGAAACCGAAAACGACGACACAACCAAAAAAATTCAAAGTAGGCGACAAGGTATGGCTTGATTTAAGAAACATTAAGACCCCACAGCTTTCAAAGAAACTCTCTTGGCAACACGCAAAGTATGAAGTAATTGCTGTTCCAGACGCTCTTACTGTAGAATTAAATGTTCTTGGTAATATTAACAAACGTTTTCACATTGAACTTGTAAAGCGTGCCGGAAATGACCCTTTCCCTAGTCAGATTCGTGACGATGCCCAGAACCCATCTCTTGTGGATGATCTAGATGAGCCAGAATATGAAGTTGGGTCAATCATTCGTGCTAGGACAATCAGGCGAGGAAGTGGAAAATTCAGACAAGCTCTAGTTAAATATGTAGGCTGGGCTGAGCCTTCGTGGGAACCAATCGAATATATCAAAGATACCGTGGCTCTCGACAAATTTGAAGCTAAATATGGGAATATAAAAAATTATGATGGTCCCGATGAAAAAGCTTCAGACTCATTTGTTGGCCCACTAGAAGCACATACTATGGAACGTCGCTTAAAGAAGAAAAAAGGACCTAAGAACAAAAAAAATAATATAAAATACAGCTTATCATATAAATCTTACGTACATAAAAGTTACAGACAACATAAATTAGGAGGACGGGGCTTGTCACGGCTAATTAGCCGACAGATCCCTGTAGCCTACGCTATATAGCGCATGCTGCATTAATACCTCAATTATGAGGCAATCAGGCATTCCCCCATTAGAAACCGCCAGAATATACCGTGTACTTCTATTAACGAGTAGTGAGGAAATGAATCTTTAACAAAACCTTGAGCTATGGTATCCAATGGAAATTTCTAGAGATATCTCAGTATGGTCGAATGTCTGATAATGTGTATAAATACGTGTAGTTCTTGTAGGATAGATCTCCACAGTTTGAATGTTAATTACCATCATTTATAAGAATGCTCAATGCTTTATATACCTGATCTGTGACAGCTTTCCAGCATCGCGCTCTAGATGCATCTTTAGCTAGCGGCATATCATGAAATATATAACTATCCTATTCTAGGCTAGATTGGGGATGGAAGATCGTTGGGAAGAGTTTGAGACTGTTAATAGTAATATGATTTCAGCAAAAATGACCTGAATACCATCCAAGAATTCCTAGCCAAATTTCAATCTGGTCGAAAGCTGCTATTACATACGTTAAATAATAGCAATGAAAATGTGACATCTCGGAATGATGCACGAACTGTAGAAAATATGGCTGTCTCGTATGTTCTCGGGCAGTGGTTAGGACCCCCACAAGAAGCATATTGTTTCGGCTTGGGTCGATCGACAACTTACCTTGGGAAAGACTACAACTTCACGGATAGATGGAGGTTCATCCAGCAGCCTCAAGTCTGTTATCTCTAGTTGCCACACTGGTATTTTATATCAGTTGAACAAGAAATCGATCAGCGCGATTTAACACTTTATAAATTGTGATCTCAGTTGAATAAAACATTCTAGGGAACCACTAGGGAAATCATTCGTTCTTTAAAACCCAGTTTCAAACAGCTTCTATGCCTGAAATCAGCTCAAGGCTTAAATCGGTAGAATGTCTCAGAGGGTAATGGTCTGTAAGTTGGCCGCGTGGATATATGTAATTATGTAATTTCATATAATAAACTCCACCAACACCTCAAATATATCCACGTGCCGGCAAAGACGAACTCTTCACCTTCACGCGGTGCCGGTGTAAACGCCCAGTATGCTCTGCACAACTGGGATAGCCAAGAAGAGTCGCACACGGACATTATACGGATCGTATTCAGATCCTATATCGCTACCTCATTTTCAGAAAATTTACGCCATCTCGATCTTCACTACCTATGAGATACGACTCCACTTCACCTCGGTTTTTCTGCACTTTACGACTAGATCAAATTACTGATTCCATACTAAAGTAAATTCAACACCTTCACACTCTCATATGACTATTTCTCTGGCTATAGGCCTGTAATACTATTAATACCCTGAGAGGAGGACAAAATTTGCGGAGCATAAGGTTGGGGTTGGGGTTGGGGGGGGGGACGATTTTGAAGGAGCATCAAAAAAATAACGTTACCTACCCATTGCTCAAGACTGTCAGAAACTTCCAACCGATACAGTACACTAGTGGAACGGGACCAACCTCGTTTGATTGGTTTTTAGCCCCTTGTGGTTCTTCCGGTCGACTAATTATCACCTTGGATAGACTATGAAGAAGAAATAGTTGGGCACTGGAACACCGCGGGATAAGGGACCTGGGACCAATGGTAGTTTGAAGAAATCTTGTAGGTTGGGGGTCAGGAAACGTCACACTTCTCACTGCTGGATGCGTGGGGGTGATTAAAAATTTGCCATAGCAAGATGCATGGCGGGGTGATGGGGTACGAGAGGTGCCTAATCATCTCCTTTACCTATTTTCCTTTCTCATTTTTGTAACTACTCTAAGTAGTGTTTTGGTTGAAATGAGTTAAGCTCTATGTCCTGAGCGTAATCTTAGCCGGCTTCACCGGTCCTTGATCAATTGATTTAGGGCGTTAGCCTAGGACCTTAATATGAATAAATAAATAAAATAAAAATTAAATATATCCGCGGTCCAACTATTTATTATACAACGAATAAATAGAATTTCCATCCATGAATATTTACATGGCTCCAATCATGAATATTTCACGTGCTATAATATAATGATGTGAAATGCAACCCATCATAATCAAGTCTTTTTTTTTTGTTTTTTTTTTTTAATTTTCCACACCGCATCATCATATCAACCAACGTTCTCTATCGTCAAGAAATTGTTACCTCCACCAACCGACATCAGCTACGCAACCTTCCAAATCGGTCAAAAAATGTCACAGATCAACCATTGAAAAGCAATATGCATTTGAATAAGTGATGGTAGTTTATTTTCAATCTATGGGGATAGAAACTAGTTTTACATTTGCTGCCCCTAAATATTCCCTCTTCTTCTCCTTCTTCTTCTTAGTCAAAGACAATATACTAGGTCATAAAAACTGGTCCTCATTCCTCTTGAATTTGTTAATTCCCAATATCATTTGGTTATGACTGCAATGTTGATGCCATAAGCATGTAGCCATAACCACTGAGTCAAAGCCAATTAATTTTATAGGCTCCATATAATCTGCATTGATAATTAATATGAAGGGGCTAGTTTTACCACGCATAAATAACTATAGAGGCCATAAGTGGTAAGTTGCCTACGAACTCATTGGCTTACGGGCCGTTACAAAAACGTAGAGCATCAACACACACGTCATTCCGGAGACGAGATGCTGGACCTTTTGAAACCCATCATGGGACAGCTGCGATATAATATGAGATAAAATTGTTGACCTCAATCTCAGGTTTGGGTTGGGAGGCTTATATCCACACCACTACGCTATGCTACGCTAATCTATTATAGGCTACTATACCATATCACGTGACCCTATAAATTACGTAATGTATCACATCAGATACCATTTATTCCGCCAAAAAAAAAATAAAAAATAAAAAATTATCTAAATATGAACTCTTTTGTTTTCACTAATAAATCAGCTCAGTAATCTGGCCAACATATTTTTAGATTCCGTTGTTTAAATCGACATCCGCAATAGGAAGCATTTAGCACTCTTTCAGGAAAATTACAAAGCTATCATTGAGAATTGTTGGGTAAAACAGGATAAATCACCTATCTATTCGAGTAGTAGTAAATGTATTCGCATTTTTTGGGTTCTCTTGTTATTTAGTTACTGAGCTTTATATACAGTAACTGGGAGAATTAAACAAGCACGTGATCTAATGATCATGTGACAATGATTTTATAATAAATAGAATGTTTAACCCATAAATATTCTAGTCCAAAGCTCGCTTACTTTTCCTTTATTTCCATCACTTGTTATAAGCACAATGAATAAAATATAAAAAAAAAAAAAAACTTTAGGCTTTAAGTGTTAAGGTACCGTACCATTCCAAACAAAAAGAATACTTTTTGTATCTTTATTTTGTGCGGTCGTGTAAGTGATACAGTTTTTTTTTTTT
>QVIK01000250.1:35960-64605 GCA_003957845.1 Oidium heveae
TAAAACCCTCCCCCCCCCCCCCCAAAATTAATGCAACTACTCAAAAATTGAATATTTTCGAAGTTCCTTCCTTTTTACAATAAATCTGGCCAGAGATTTGATATATTTGTGGAGAGATAACAATATAAACTTGTTGGTCGTGATTCGAGTCTTCTTTTCTGGTTCCAATCGCTGAGCCGTCGACACATTTAAGCCTCCATTTTCTCAATTTGTCTGACAGGAAAAATTTCATAATTATCAAGTCTGGTTCTCATTTTATTTCCCTTATTTGAGTCGAATTTATGGTTTCAATGTTGATTAGCCCCCCCCCCACTACAACTTGCCAAAAGAATAGGCCAAGAAGTCTTTATTTAGCAGCGTTTTTTTTTTTTTTTCCTGATTTAATTTCTCTAATATCATGTATTTCCGAGGAATAATGGGCTAGAAAAGAGATGATATGTTTTTTTTTTTTTTTTTTCCTGATTTAATTTCTCTAATATCATGTATTTCCGAGGAATAATGGGCTAGAAAAGAGATGATATGTTTTTTTTTTTTTTTCTTCGGCGGGAAAGAAGATACTAATGGGTTTTATCAATGGGAGGTTTGAAAGAAATGTGTAGCTGTAAATAAGGATGAAATTTCGATTCGTCTGCGGAGGGTCCAAGGTTATTTATGACCAAGTCCTTTACATAACTTATTTTCATTTTTCATATCAGTTCTCAATTGAAATTACATATTGAACATCACACAGCAAGACAAGCTCTAATTCGAGATGACTTATTCGCAGTGATTTACATGAAGATGCTTAGCAGTTAATGCAAATTCAGTTAACTGTTTCACCCAAATTTGTCGGCATGGAATAATTAGTACCTGTGATGATTAAAATAGATCTAAGCCTACACATCATCTCCATGAGCCATAGAAATTTATTATAATTATTATTACAACATTTTACCAAGATAAAATGAGGCCAGCTCCAAATTTAATTAATCTTTGTTGCTATTCTAAACCCTATGAGTTCCATCTAAAACTCCTTGGTACACTAGTCCTTACTATTGCCTGATAAGCCGAATTATTTACCTGTTCAACTTCTATTCAGAGATTTGCGGGAGAGAAGAATCCATCGTCTGAAAACTCGTCAAGTGATGGATTCATCTATGGCATATTGTAATGTGCATTACTTTGGACCTTTTCTGTATCTGAACAGTAGAGACTCTATGTATTAAAACTGGATATATATATTTCAGGCCCAACCTAGGGCTGTGAGGCTATATTTATAAGCTAATTGACCAAATGAATAATTTTGCGAAGTGCTATAGATAGCTTCATACTTTTTTTTCTTCTACAAATATTATATGCGATAGGGAGAAATTCGCTATCAATATTTTTGCCTCTTCTTTTATACTTATATAAATATACTTTGAGAATCTTACAGACTCGAGCTGAGTTGATGGACATGTTTAAATAAAATATAGGCTGAGTATCATCTTGCTTGATAGCTTAAATTGTGTTCCATCAACTACCTGTAACCAAGCTTTTACCGACTTAAGACAGGATAGGTTTAGTCAACTTGACGAGAGTATCTAAGAAACTAAAATGCAAAGAAACAACGAACTAATATGTACTACAAGTTAATCTTATGATACGGCAATGTGAAAAGACGATGAAACAATGTTCAATATTAGCTTCCAGGATTGTGTAATTTGGAGTTTGTGTGTGTTCTTTCTTAGCGGCTGATACCGTCAGTCCCCATGTTCATGTAATTAAAGATTCCAGCCGAAGAACTTATTTTCTGCAGTATTTTATATAATTGACCAATCATCATAAACTATTACTTTTCACAGTAATGTCTCGAGATAGATTGGTTGGCTAGTTCGTTGACTAGGCAACATAAATAAGATCACATATTTGTCGTTTTAACAGGGTCTCATGGATTGTAAAAACGATCTACAAAAGGAGGCAATGCAGGGGGCTGTAATTATCACTTCAGGGGCCTATCGGTATCAGCCGCCCCCCTTTATCTAAGTAAGTATTCGATATAGAATGAAATGAGTACAGGGCTGAAACGTTAGCGAGTCCAAATAAGGCTTGGCGTTCTGAATGGTTACGACATTTACAATCTTCCCATACCCAGCTTAGATTGTATATTTCCCAACAATAACTGTTGTAAAAACGCCAAAGTTTGTAGTTTTAATTTACATCTTATTATAATTCACTTTTAACCCACTTTTCTAAACCGCCACGTGCGATTATCTCTTGCACATTTGGCGGTAACTCTCCTACTTTTTGGCTCCAAGTCTTCCCATCGGTCTCAGTAACAATAAGTTTGCTTCTTCTTACATCCCAAACAAGCTTCCACCCTGTTCTGATGGTTAATTGATTTTTGGAGGCGGTTATCGGTTTTGACTGAATTCTATTATTTTCTCCATTCTCATTAGTATTCTGATTCTTTATACTGGCAAAAAACTCTCGTAAACGTTGAACCAATCGAGGACTTTCAACTCCCATCAGCGCATTATTTATACTATTTCTGGCAAAGATGCCACCAAAGCTACCGCAAATAACAAGAGGGATTTTCTTGGCAAGAATGGCCGTTGCAGCTTGTTCTCTGGAGCTGCCACATCCAAAATTAAAGCCAGATACGAGAATATCACCTTCTCGAGCTATAGAAGAGAATTCTGGATCATAATTTTCCATGCAAACCTCAGCCATTTTCTCACTTGAGATACAATCCTGATAAGTATACTTGCCTGGATAGATTCCATCTGTATTAATGTTGTCTGCATCACAAAATATAATCTCGCCTTCTACTTTTTCGGGAAAGCCACGAAGCACCTCTGTTAATGTCTCATCGCTATTATTATTCTCTACTTCTTTTGTGCCCAATAATTCACTCTCAGCATTGCTAACAATCGAGTCTGCTTCGGCTACTAATTTATCAAGGGCTTCCTCGATACTTATAGCCTTATCTTCTGTAGCATTTCCTGAACCTTCGCCAATGATTACTTTTTCAACTTTGTGAGGTTGCTCGTACCATCCTGGTCCACATATTTTCCCACGAAGGGCACTTGCGGCGACGACTTCGGGGCTTGCTAGATAAGCTTTTGCATCCGGTGATCCCATACGTCCCTTGAAATTACGATTACTTGCACTGATTCCAACCTCACCAGGTTCTAGCAGTCCTGTTCCAAGACCAATACATGGCCCACAACCGGCTGGCAAGGCTTTCGCTCCCGCATTTAGAAGTATCTGCCAGTCTCCTGTTTTTTCTGCGGCTTCCTGCTCTAATTTTGATGCAGCTGCGATATAGAATCCAACCCCAGGCGCAATTTTAGCAGATTCTCCAGCGTTCAATGCAGCTTTGAAAACCTTAGCAGCAGCTGCTAAGTCCGAGGCCCTAGAGTTTGTACATGAAATAAGGTAAGCTTTATCAATTGCAATATCTTTAGCCTCCATATCTCGCAACGGTGTTGCAATTTTAACTGAGTTTGGTCCTGAAATAAATGGAAAAAGAGTCGATAAATCAAGGTATAGAGTTTTGGCGTATGAGGCTCCTGGATCAGCAACTAATTTATTCATAGCCAATTCTTCAATTCTCGCAAGTGATAATCTATCATTTTCCTGATTGCGAAATCCAGCAGCCACTGCCTTTTCTTTTAGCCATGACTCCAGAACCGAATCGACAGGAAAAAGTCCAGTCAGGGCCCCCCACTCAGTTGTCATATTGGCAATGGTAAGTCTATCGTCTATTGGAATACTTTGCAAAGTAGATTTTGATCCAGTGAACTCTATTGCGTGGTTCAAAACTTCATCGTTATTAAAAAGTCCACATAATGCAATTATTATATCTTTTCCCGTTACCCCTTTTGGTAGTAGCCCAGTGAAAACAACTTTTGCAATAGGTGGAATTTGCCACCAAGTTCTACCTGTAGCCCATATACTAGCCGCATCAGTTCTGACAATTGCAGTGCCTAAACATCCGACACCTCCATACATATTACTATGACTATCGCTAGCTACAGTCATAGTTGTAGGCCAGGCATACCCTTCTTCAACCATGATCTGATGTCCAATTCCATGTCCAGCAGGGTAAAAGTCAACACCATGTTTTCTTGCAAATTCTTCAATTTGCTGATACTTTTTAAGGTTTATCTGGCTCTTATTCTGCACGTCATGATCTAGTGTCATAACAACTTGTCGAGGGTTATGGATTTTGGTTGCGCCAATTGACATAAACTTTAGAGCGACGGGCCAAGAGTTATCATGGGTCATACAATGATGAGGAGAAAGCGTCACATAATCCCCTGATTTGACTTTCTTTCCATTTCCGAGGCCCAAAGAGTATTTTTGGACGATTTTCTCCGTTAAATTCTGCGACACTCCTCCTTGGACATTTTTACTGATTGATATTGGCGATTCAGTAGACGTCTGAAAGATACCACCAATTTCATGACATAAATTAACTTGTGTGCTGAAGTTTTGCCGCAACAAAGGGATACCTGGAGAGTAAAATATTGAGTTTCGGAATGAGCCCTGTAGTAAAAATCTTTTTGGCCCAATTCTCTTCTAATTTATTTTTTAAACATAAAATTAGATTGTAACAAAGACCTAGAATTTTATGCCTATAACTTACAGATATCATATTGGCCCCTTCCAGCGCTCCTACCCAACTTCTCGTAATCTCGCATCAATCTTGTTTGATTTTTGGGATAAAATTATTTTGGCCCCCCGGTTTTGCTGACGTTATCAATTGGAGTTCTCCATGTTCTACTAGCGTCATATTTGAGTAACCCGGTAATACACTTCATTATAACATCCAGATGGAAATTCTAAGATTCAATTCCTTCTCAATTCAAATATCATCTGAATAAAATGATGATCCAGTTTCAATTCCATCTTGAGGAGATTTGCTTGTAGAGTCTCGTCCCGAGGAATCTCAGTTTCCTGCTCGTCATGGCTTAAGAACGATCCAATACCAAAGCAGTATATTCGGTTTTTGAAATTCCAAGTTAGGACGGAATTTTTAGATTACGAGTAAATATAGAGATAAAATTTCAATACCCAATGAATTTTCTCCATTTTCGTCAAAATTGAACCCTTACATTTCAATCTATCTTGTCATATATTTTATAAATCAAAATGTATACGAATATTGAACTATTAAATCCTACTTTACTAGAATTTTTTACTGCAAAAAAAGGAGTGTCTGGGAAGTAGTGAGGAGATAAATAAAATGATATATATATAGGGTAGGACGGATAGTAGGTACTTGGACTTACATGTACCCGTACTTGCACTGCTACGCGTAAATATCATACATAATAAGTTATGCACAGTTGCTACGGTGATAATTCTAGCGTCTTTCTCGGCTCATGATCCAGCTATTTCCTAATCAGGCTATTTAACTAAAGTTTTCGCTTAATGATCCTAACCAAGTTAGCTGTATGTGAGACTTAACCAAAGTCAAAAACTCCCCCTCTAACCGGGACGATGAATATCAATCATCCTTTGACAAGTTCAAAACTACGTCCACTTCGGCACCGATACTAACTCACTTTAAACATGGACGAGAAACATAGGGTGAGATGAATACCTCAGATTATGTCACTGTAGCCACACTCTCGCAAATGGTGAATGGTGTTCTTAAGTCTGTCGCATTTTTATCAAAAAAAAAAAAAAAATTGATCCCACAAGAATGCAATTATGATATTTACGATAAAAAACTTCTGTCTATTATACGAGCTTTTGAAGCCCGGCGATCCGAACTCCTTGTCACGGCTCTCTCCGTTAAAGTTTTTCTTGATCAAAAAAATCTCAAGTTGTTTATGACAATGAACTTCAAATTAATGAATATGATTAAGGTAAACGTACTAGTAATTAAAGAAAAGGGATTTCAAGTAGTTCTAGGATACGTATATTTTATTGAACAAAGACTTTATTAATCTTAACTACTAATGTGAGAAAATTATATATACTAGCTATAACTTAATCTACTATGTTCCACTACATTCTATACGTCTGCGCGTCTTTGTGTGCAACACTTAAACTACGACAGTACTCAACAAGTTATTACAAAATTTTTAAAGATGTAAGTGTGGTAATGTATTACTGTCATTACTATAAATAAAACAACTCGATTGTCGGCAGGCATGGTGGGCAGAATTTCTGTTTGAATTCAACTTAAAAATATGTTATCGACTTGGTTCAATAGATCAAAAACTGTTACTATTATGAGTTAAGAAATAGTGTAATGGTACTAACGTAAGGTAGGACGTAAAGGATGAGAATGTATTTAGAGAGTATGAGTTTATGATTTAATATAATTATATAATTAAGAAGAATGATTTTTTTTTTGGTTTTAGTTATCATTAGGTAGCGGCAAACAAAGCTATCTATATACATGTTCATCATGCTCCATAGTTATTTCCACTGAATATCTAATCTATCCTTGTTATTGTGTAAATTACTTACTGACATGATTTGATCCTTAATTATTTGGTTGTTGACGCCAATATTACTTGAGAGTCTTTAATTAATGCAGTAATGTTGGTCTGCATAGAATTAGCTGCTTAATGCAGTTACGGAGCAATACCAAATGATATGCCGAGAATCCCTAATCTTCCTAAGCATAGCAAGATCCTGCTATACGCAACAAAAACCTGATAGTCTTACACGCCATCCATAAGACCTTATTATGCAGGAAGCATGAAGTTTTTATTAGAGTGCTTGCTAGATATAAATACAGTTTATCATGTGACACACGTTGTTATGTGACTAGATAGCTACCACCTATTACACCCCCCATTAACTGAGTGCTTTAAATCTAGTTAAAGTTGATTACAAAATGTTAGATGCTTTAAACTTTGTAGCGCTTTTGTGAGTCCATCAGCTTTGCATTAATCGGTGGGAGTATACTTTAATTTTATGATCCCATTTTGAATCGCTTCACGGACTGTGGATTGTCTCATTAGGAAGTGTCGATTTCGAGCCGATATCTTATCAGAATTGGCGGTTATTATGGCTGGAGTATTATCGATTTGAGTAACTATAGGACCACATTTAGTTTGAAAAGGTTCTTTGTAGAGGGGTTGATGCCATTGTGCTGCGGTAGCCAGAGTGGTTAGGGCTGCGTATTCAGCTTCACAAGTACTCTGAGCTGTGGCTGTTTGCTTCTTTGACCACCATGCAATAGGAGATCCATTTATTAGAAAAATAATTCCAGATGTGCCTTTTGGGAAAGTTGAATTACCCCAGCTACTGTCAGTAGAGGCGGTAAGCTCAGGCTTGCCATCGTTAGAGAAGAAAAGTGATGCTGATTTTGTGCGTGAGACGTAGCGTATGAGGTGTTTTAATGATTGGAAGGCGTTGTTTGAGAGATTACGAACATGGCGGCAGAGGCGATTGAATGCATACTGTATATCTGGTCGAGTCATATTAGAAATATAATTTGGCATCATCAATAGGACAAGAATTTTCTACTTCACGGTCTATCAGATTGTCATCTGAGATAGGTGTATTGGTTCCTTCACAATGGCTCATGCCCATGTCCTGACAGAGAGAGTCAATTTTATCTTCTCGATTAATACGTATACCATCGATTTGTTTTTCAATGTTGATGCCAATGAATTTCGTCATGTTACCTAGGTCTTTAAGTTGAAAAAATTTTGCTAGTGTAGTAATAGTTTTATGGATTTTATATTTTGATGGGGAAATTATCATAAAATCGTCAACGTATGTTGAGATAATAGTATGATCGCACCGAAATACAATTGAGTCATTTTTGAGTGCATGGAAACCCATGTCATGTAACACTTTTCGGAGTTTGAGCTGCCAACGTCTCGGTGCTGTTTTTAGACCGTAGATTGCTTCTTGAAGTTTGCAATTTAAGTCTCCGGGTTTTTCTCGACCATGAGGTTGTTCTATATATAGTGGACGATCGATCTCTGCGTGTAGAAATGCGGCTGTAATATCAACATGTTGAATAAAAAGTTTGTTAGTAGAGGCTAATGCCAATAGCATACGCATAGTTGTGGCTGGGAGAACGTCGGCATATGTTTCATCGGCAAATGGCTCTGCAAAACCACGTGCGCACCATCTAGCTTTGAGTTAACCGTTTGGCTTTTCTTTTAAGGTCCATTTGCCAGTCATTATTTTTCCGTTAGCTTTGTTGCGGGGTACTAGAGTCCATACTTTGTTGCGATTCATATTTTCAATTTCATTGCTCATAGCCATGTCCCATTCTTTTGCTTTTGGTCCACGTAGTGCCGCCTCGATTATGTTTGAGTTGTTACTACGAATGGCAAGAAGTTGTGATTTGAGAGGAAAAGAGTTTTCATGCATGCGGACATCACGTCTAATAACAGTTCTATTGATTTCGGGGTTTAGGATAATATGGCCTCCTGAGAATTCGGTGCCAACATATATGCCTTCACTGGCTTTTTGTTTGATTTTATTATTGCTGGGGTCCAACCAGAAAGCACAGCAAGCGAACGGATGGAGGTTTTTAATATTTGGTATTCGGTGAAAGACTGCGTGATATGCTGAGTTTTGTGCTACACTATTGGGAGCAATATTAAAGATATTGATGAAAGCTGATAGGATAATTGGCCATAAATATAGTGGTAACCCTGATTGAAGATGGAGCGCACGCATCTTTTCTGTTACTGTACGGACATTCCTTTCAGCGATACCGTTCTGCTCGGGTGCGTGTGACGAGGATTTATGCGATTCGATGCCTCGAGAGTTTAATATTTTTGTAGTGTAGAGTTTGCAAATTCAGTTCCGCTGTCTGTGTAAATGCGCATTGGAGTCATACTGAATTTAATTTTTAAATGCTCGAGTAGGTATTGAATTTGGGTAGGCACTGTCTTTTTAGAATAGATCGGCCATGCCCATTTCCATAGGGTAAATTCATCAATTGCGAGTAGAAACCATGTTGCATTGGGAACGGAGTCATCTATTGTAGTTGGAGCCAAAGTCTTTTGGCCACCAACTAGGTCCATGTGAATTGACTCCCCGAAGGAGGATGCAGTCCGGAGAGATCCTTTACCTTTACCTTTGCACTTTGATATTTTAGTTTTAGTACAAGTTTCACAGTCTATGGGATACTTGTCTCCTCTGATACCAGTGGCGTTAAGAATGATTTCTTGAGCTTCCTGTTCAGGATGCCCAAGGGTTTGATGCCTGTTTCGAGTTGCAGCATGTACATTAATTTCTACTGACTTATGCAGAGAGGGCTTATAGATTAGCCTTCCACAGATACGCTGAAAGATGGCACAGATTGAACCGTTCGGATGAATCAGCTCAATATCATGATATTTAGATGGCCATCGGATGGAATATCCTTGTTTCTCAAGTTGGGCTGTGGATAAGATTCTATATTTTTTGGCCAGGTAAGTGAATGGCTCCGTTGATTATATTAGTTTTGTTGTCAATAGTTGGAAATAAGAGGTTACCACAGCCGGCCATGGTCACTTGACCACCCCCTGCTACGCGGACAGTATGAGAAGATTTAGAATAAGAGGAGAAATCACTTTTATTCCCAGAGACATGGAAGTCTGCTGCTGTATCTAATTGGTATGCTAATTTCTCTAAATTATCATCAACAGAGAGAATTTTCTTATCTACAGAAGTTTCGTTCAGAGTTTTTGCTTTCGATTTCATTTTCTTTCTACACTCCTCTTCTTTATGACCCTTATATCCACAAAAATTACAGGTGATTTGGTTTTTAACAGTACCTGAGTGTTTTGATTTTGGGCCAGTGTTCCATCTTATACATTTAATAAAGATGTCGTCGAATGAGAGATTGTGGCAATGATTGGCAAGGTCGGGTTACAATTGCGTGAGATGAAATAATAAAAGTATTTCATCTGTTGTTTAACTTCCCTGGTGATAGAAGAATGCTCTTTGAGATCCTGAAAACGTTTTTGGTACTCTTTAGTGAATTTTTTGAGTGTCATGTCTTTCGTGGGCTGAAAGTTCCAAAATTTGTGAGAGATATTTATAAGATTAGTTTGAGTATTAGCGATTGATATATTTACAATTGTTGTGAGAGCAACGAAAGGAGAATCACGAGGTGCTACTTTAATGTGAGGGGCGGAATCTTTTAATTTCATGGCTCACCAGGCAGACCACAAGGTGCTAACTTTGTTTCTTGGTGGGTTTGGGAGGAATGCAGCAGAAGTTCCTGTTAACAAAAGTAGGCGTTGAACCGACTCATACCAGTAACACCAGTTAGAATACTTAAGCGTTGGGAGAGGTGATATTTTATCAATATTCGTCAGTTTTTCAGATAGTTTATAGATATCACTCTTTTTGGTTGATTCTTTGACAGAGGATTCAACATCTTCTAGAATTGCAAATATAATTCCACCGATAATAATATCCTCATATATATCAGTCTGAGATTCATCGAGTTAACTGGATGACCCAGCTTGTGCCTCGGCAGAGAGTTTGTTTAAGAGGGAAGACATTGGAATGTTGTGCGTGTGTTGTTGCACATAGTTTACGAAACGTGAAGACTAAAGCACAGTATTTGATGTCGTTCAAATGTAGCCGGACGCTGTGTGCAGTGGAAGTCACAGAAGGGCCATAACCTATTATGAAGAAAGCATGAAACTTTTATAAGAGTGCTAGCCAGATATAAATACAGTTTATCATGTGACACTCGTTGTCATGTGACTAGATAGCTACCACCTATTACACACCTTCTTTTAGGGGCCGATAACGCTCGAACCCGACACCAACATCAAACAGTTTTACGTGTTCATAACATAATAACAGTCACATTCAATAGGCTATAAATAAGCTTTCAGTAATTTATATTTTGGTTTATATTTACTTCTACTATTTATATTTTGATGGAGAATGTCACAGGCTTGATGCCTGAGCTCCCTTAGGCATAAGCTTAAGCCAAAAAGGGTAAAGTTTAAAACACATTCTTAACATGGATCAGACCTTGCAGTTAATTAATGACATCGGTTATTTCACTCACTAGCGTATTTTCCCTCAAGGCTGGCGGAAATACCGAAGCATCTATTTTTAACAAATATCAACAAGAATTACGGGCACGCCGACGGCTTCACGAAGACATCTATATTTGTATCGAGATTTATGTAATGTCAGAATATGAAAAGGAAGTAAGAATGACGACATGAAAAAGATACATCTTTCAATACTCGATCATCAAGTGATTACGGGAGTTTACTCAGTAGATAAATAGGAGAACTACTTCTCACTTCTTCTGGATCTTCACTTCAAGATCTTTAATTGTACATAGACTCTGATTATAGTGTTGAACAAATATTATGATTTAAGACCCTCACAGAGAAATCATCATAAAATCGTCAACGTAAGATATTAGATGGCAGTTTTGGGGGACTTTTACCAAAGGGTTTCCCCCCGTGTAGATTTAAACAATTAGACAGATACCTGCATGGACCCCTGGACTTCCTGATAGGGTTAATTGAAATCAAATCAAAAAATAGTGTTTACTTTATTTTTGCCAAACTGAGGATATTTAAGTTGGGTATGATTATCTTTGTATGGAAGTCTGACATCTTGTAGTCTTCCTCTGAAAGTATAAAATTCTGATCTTCTAGCAGTAACCTGTCATCCATTTTTAGACCCATCATACAGAAGTTATTTGTAGTTCTTGACAAGAAACACGGATTGTCTCTTAATTTAAAATTAGAAAGATGATTTATTTTAAAATAAGCGGTGTTATACCTCATATACACCAAAAAATCGGTATAGAGTTGTCACGATGGAGCCAACAACACGAACACTTCCAAGAACGTTGGAGTAAGCTAAGAAATTAGCATCAATTCCAAATAAGTGAAAATTAGTTGTAGTATTGGACTAGAATTTCAAATTTATTGTGCTGGTGTTTATGAATTTTCTTCTTATCAGCACTATATTGTCGTACTTTTTTTTTTGTTTTTTATTTTTCTATACCTTTTTTCTCTTGTATACATTAATTCTTTATAGATCAAAAGAAGTAGAATCGAAATAAGATCTAGAAAATACTGAGTTCATGGATGTCTAATATAAGCCTCTAAGAATATTTTCAGATTAAAATTTGTGGCAAAGGTAAACAAGGTGTTGCTCATTACTTGATTTTCGAAGAAAACCTGGACAATTCATTTGATATCTTACTTACTGTAGGATTGGAGAAGTTTTGGTGAGATCTTGAGAACAATCTAGACATTCATCAATAAATGCCTGAGATGATACCCTCTTTCTTTTCTAGTTAAAATCTCAAAATCGGCCAACGACTTCCATGAGAATTAGATCAGGCCATGGCTGGAAATAAATTGAAAATGATGATTAAAACAAAGAGCAGTGATTCACGAAGAGTCGTATTGATGTTAGAAGCTGCTTCCTGAGATCCTAAATCCCACGGTGTCCACATTGTAGTTGCCTCATGATGAGGAGGTTTTGGGAGGAAAATAAGTGATGAATCCGTGGAATGTATAACGTATTGAGAAAGCCGATGCCAGAAACACATTAGCTTGCTTACCGAATTCTCTAATTGAACTCTTATTATTAGCTAAAAACGATAGGATTACACTACGAATGATAATATCATAAGAGCCACATCCAAACAAGGTACAATTGACTCCTGACATGAGTGATACTATATGATGTGCGGGAATTAACTCTTCGGTTGTCGCAAAGTGGATAAGAGAAGCATAAAGACGGGTGACAGCAATCGATATTGCATCGGCCAAAGGAGATGTAATGTTGTAGGGAGTGAAATTGATAACAGTGCCTTGCTCAACCTACTGCCATTGTTTACGGAAAATGAATAAGTCACGTGATGTTAAAGTTAATGTTGTCCAATAGATTTTCTCCAAAAATAGACAAAATAACTCTCTGAAGCTTTCTGGGAATCCATGTTCATAATGATTATTTTGGTTTAATGTTAATCTCTTAGATACATAAATTAACATGAAAGTAGATTGAGTAGTGAATTCATTTTAATAATTGTTTAGGGTTTGAAAGGACATGAGTTTCGGAAATTCTAAAAATCAAGATCTTTACACCAATTTCTCATAGTGAAAGGAAAAATAAGCCTCAAAGTCAAAGCTTTTGCTGTAGTATAGTTTAAATGGGTGAAAAGTATTCTTTAGCATCGAGCAGGACAAAAAAATAAATCACCTCGGGCAACTATCTTTTCTCAACACAAACTAAATGAAGAGTGAGCAGTCCACTAGAGTTTAATATTTGGTCTTGCAGACAACGATGATCGGATATTTTTGATTTGCCGAGTTTTCATGAAATTTACCTGTTTCTCACAAAACCACAATTTGCTGATGAATACGCTCTTATCCCAGACGATGTTACTAAACTAACAAAAAAGTGTACTTGGAATTTGACAAATCCGGATCATCCAGAACTTGTAAACAAGTGAGCTTATTTTATAACCTCTTTGTCGCCCGCAACTATTAAAATATCTAATCTCGTTTATTTGATGATCAAGGCGCGAAAATATCAAATGTAGAGAACCGAAAGCAAGTTTCTGTAGCTATGAACGTACTTTCAAAAGGAGATATGAGTCTCAAATTCTGTAAATACTTCAACCTGAAAGTAAACATATTTATGAAAACTTGGACACACAATAACCTTCTCGATATCAAGCTTCAACTAAAAACTATCATGATATCGATAATTAAGTGCATCCAGTCTATTTGCATAAGAATGTTAAGAGTTGGCCTCTCGTTTAAAGATCCAAATTTAGGAGAATTGGTTAGTCGCCATAGAAAGTCATATCGATCGGCTTTCACGCTCGGCATCTATTAGACCTATCAACTATGAACCAAAGGCCACAAGCGCATTCTTATTTTCCCGCAATCATTTATAAATTGAAGATCTCTACTTCTCAACGGTCGATACCACAAGTTTGACTTTTGACCTTAATGTAGTTCTTGATATTGGCGGCTATTAAGAACACGTTAGGACTTTATTTACCAATCAAGTTCTAAATGTGTCTCAGTTAATGGGTCCCAAGCTACATTTCTGATTTTGTCTTAGAAAAGTTGGAATGACATGGCCAGAGCTAGTTGATCCAAATAACAAAATTCCATGGCGAAGCTGAGAGAAGTAAATCAACACGTACCGAACAACCAATCGAGTTGGATTCCATAACTTATTTGGTGAGCACAATATATCTTTACAGCCCTAGTCACGAATTGAAAATATTCAGGCTGAGAGAAGTAAATCCATATTATTCTAATACCTTCTCACAACCAGCTTGATTCCGATAAATATATTATCTTAACAATTCACTTAAGGACTGTCAATTCCAAAAATTACTCCTTTTGGCGGCAATTAATTCTGTTAAAATTTTTTTGAGACTATATCTGGAATGATTCGGAGTTCCATCAATCTCTTGACCCTAGGAATAAGGTCAATGTCACATATTACTCGCTAGTTTGTCATTATATAGGACAAGACAAAGGGTTCTTTTTTTTTATTAGTACTACAATTGAATTACGAAATCTGGACGCTCTAAAGGGAGGACATACTTGTCAGGATATATTGGAAGAATGCCTCAAAGGTGTTCCTTTTCCTTATGAGGCTAAAGCCTTGTTAAAGCATATGAGCTGACCTATCGTCTGGAATTGCTTCAAATAAGCAAAGGCAACTGTAGATTTTCAATTTATGAGACTCTGATGATTCAAAGTGAATCATTGAACCTGTGGATATATAGTAAGATATTTTAATTTTAGCCTGCGTGAGATTAGGATAGGAGCTTTTATTTTAACATGTTAAAAGGAAATCCATATCTAAGTCAGGATAAACGACACATTATCAAATTAATTATAAAGATCACAGGCCAGCTGTGGAAGTCCAGCTACTAACCAGACTAGTTTGCCTTAGATTTGCAAGCTTTGTTTGGTTCAAAGGACTGATGTTTATCCAATATAGACTACTAAAGATCAAGATTCTCGAGCTGATCTTTTCAGAACTTTCATTTGCCAAACAAGAATATAAGTGTAAATATCCGTCGATAGGTACCATTTATCAATGGCAGTTTGGTTTCCCTCGGGCATGGATTGAACGTAAGATGTACGACGGTGTCGACCATTAATTAGTTAAAGAAGACACAATCTTGAAGAAATATTCTCTTCAGCATCGTTAGGGTCACTTATGATGCTTATCGTCCATGAAGCTCATATCTTCATCTTTCCAGGCAAAGTGGTATAATTTCTCCTGCGATAAAAGCCCTCCTTGATTATAGGGTAGCGGATACGACTTTGAATAGAATTCCGAATGAGCAGTTCCGGACCTAAGGGATTACAGTCGATATAAATTCATCGATCATTGTATTCAAATGAAACAAAGTAGCTAGACTTCAAAGGCTCGAATAATAGTTTACTTCGAGACTTTTAATGTCGAGGCTCAAGAAGTGAGTTTGTAACCGCGAACTTGAATAGATCTTTTTATAAAGCCAGAGATAGATGAAACTGCGAGTATGATTCATTAGCCAACATGGCATGCGCTTCAATGATTTGTTATTAGACCTTGAATCAGACTTAGGAAATAAATTCTAATAGGAGTAAATTGGAGAAGTATTTTCTTGTTAGCTAAAAAAATTAATACTAATATAAGTATCACAACTATGTTGTTTGCCAAACGAGGAATTTTCAAGTATGAAGGTGTACACAGAAATCATTATCACTGAATTACGCACTTTGCTACGACAAATGACTTCAATAGTTCATTAATTACGTCTGCCTATCAACCACCACCATGTCTCCCGCATACTTGTGATGGCATAAGCAAACATAGTGCAGAGATATTGATAACGTCGGACTTAGCTCGTTGATAGGTATGCAAAAATTGATTTATTACACTTTTTATCATCTCAAAGATGCAAAGAAAAGACCTAACGATGAGTGGCAAGGGTGAATTGTCTCATCAATCAAGAGGGCTTCTCTTCGTGCGCCTCAGCTCGCTCTCACTATTGACCACATCATCCATGTATTATCTACCTACTAAGCTATTTACTGTGGTCGGTTAATCTCATTAGCATATATACACTTACAAGTTTACAAACAACCAATAGACTAGCCGTAAATACTCCTGATGAACATCTAGAACTGACACTGGAGAATGTCTTCGGACTCCGAAGTGCGTCAAAGCAAGGGAAGGGATAAGGGAGATCGAATAGATATGCATGCTAAGAAAATTTACATAGATGATACCTGCCTGCACATTGGCAAGATCATATCCGGCTGAAAATCGATAATCCATGTATGGCTAGCCAGCTCTAGCTCCATTTTTATTGCTAAAGAAGCGAGTCATCATGATTTGCATGCTTCTACGCTTATTCATTGGAACTGAAAAACTACTACCTGAACATACTGGGTTATGCCGCTCTATGCTCCGGAACAGCAGGGAATTTCATCACACAACAAGCTAGATTTAATCCATTTCTTAAATTGCCATTTGTGTCTGTATTGACTTGAGGCCAAGAGAAGTGTGATCATTTCAGCGGCGCATGTAAACAAGGAACGGGAATTAATTGAAATTGTGGGTACGAAACAGGGATGAGGCCATTTCAATTGGCCAAGTCTAACCATTTTGGTGAGCAGTTGGCAGTTTTGTTGCAAGTATTTCATCACAATGATAGAAATTGATGCTTGGGCCTATGCAAGAAAGATGAGACAGACAAGGAAGCTGTTTATTCGGAGATAAATTGATTATTACTCATTACTCTGGTATGAACATCTCTGTGTCCGAGTTCGCTAGGCCCGATCTTTGGAAGGGAGCAGCGAATACTAGCCCTAAAGGATCACTAAGCCAACCAGTAGTAGCAACATCCTTTTGCAGTAAGTAGTAAGCAGCTTATCGTCGACTTTGCACTATGGAAGATGCACAACCATGATATGATCCCTCAAAACAACCAAATTCCAACCGTGATACACTCAATTTTTACTCTACTCAGGGCAAAGGAAACTATACATCTGATACATTGACACAGATTGGGTCAGCTTCTTGAATATAACTTGCAAAAAAATGTGCGTGAACATATCGGACCAGTATAATATGGTTATTATATGTTTGCTTCATCAGATGAAAGAAATCTATCAATCTTCATGGAGATTAATAGGTCAATTTCTTATATAATAGGATCTCATGCTCTAAGTTAGATTCTATCTAGTCACAGACGCTTGGGTTATTCAAAGGTCGTGGAGAGAAAGCTTTAGACATAGCAAATGTAAAACTTTTATATGGATACATTATTTGGGAAAAAATCTACAGATGATACAATGGATTACAATAAATTTTATCTTTGTAACAACAATTAATTGGTACGCTTATCTTTTGATTCATATAAAAAAATTTGTAACGACGACAATTAGCTATTGAAGACTTGTATGTCGTACCCCTCCAATCACATCAAAAACTAAAGAAAGCATAGCCTTTAATCACATAGCCATCTCTTCTGATCCCAATCCTTAAGCTTCATGCAAAAAAACTTTTGTAAAAAAGAGGGATACCAAAATACGTCTGATACCTAACTCTACTGAAGACTATTTCGTTCATAAGGAAGATCTTCGCTCAGAAGACAAAAATTTAGTGATTTCCAAACTCGAGTAAATTAAAGGTCTTACTATCTGTTCTGGATAAGTCACCAATTTAAGTCAAAACTTCAAAATGATTACCGATATTTTCAACATTTGAAAATCACATGCTGTTCCTCCATACTAGCTTGTCACAGATTTTTGAACCAACAAAATATTCATCTCTAGTAGCTCTTAGGGATCGCTAAAGCAAAGTTTTGAGTAAACCCTTTTAAATGATGACTGGGTTCACGAATGTCTGCCAGCAGAAGAAGTCTAAAATTTCAAAGTCTAATACCTACCGATGACCTGACTTCAAATATTTTTAAAATAATGAATCATGATGGAATCTGTAGTTGAATACTACTTAAATTCAATATCAAGGTAATAGCTGAAGGAGACTGCCGTAATAAATCTCGATAATTGCAGCTCTCATTGTACATTCAGATTACTATAAGGAGCGAGAAAGCATAAGTAATTAGTTTCTATATATCTTCCCAACTCTACACGCTTACCAAAGCTTTACTAATTGTATATACTAACAAAATGCTTATGTCTAGCCTTCAGAAAATTAAATTTTGAAATAAGAGACCTAGATAAAGATAACTATTGGGTATCCAGAGTCCCATAATGTGAAATAACGCATTTGTATTGCTAGCTTTCCCAAAGCATTAGTAGGAATACTCGTTGAAAGCCTTAAGATTTACTGAAAGCCCGACCAACCTATACTAAGAGCCAATTCACTGAACCTTTAGGCTATGAAAACCGAGGAATTTTCAATTACCTGAAAAATATGATGATCAATTGCGAGACTCAATGAATGGTTTAAGCTACGTTCCAATGGAAAAGCAGTTGATAACTTTATGCTTCATAGATATGAAATACTTGAATATCAGTTAATGTCTACAAAGCCACAAAAAGAGACAATACTTCAATCCCTCTCCGAAATGATGCTTTAACTAGAGAAGACAACCAAGCTAAGAGACCATGTGGCACTGCTGGTAGAGTTAAACCAAAAAATTATCCTCAGGTCATCCCATCAAAATCTGAGAAGGCAATCTTGCAATCGAGATCAATATTTGCAAATTTCCAGGAAATAAGAAATCGAACGGACTATGATAGGACCTCGCAGATTTATTCCTACGATAATAAATATAGTAGGGAGACCAGAATTAAAAAAACATAACCGGATTTTGATTGAAAAAAAAATGAAATATATAATAAAATTAGATCTTATGGCATAAGTTGGAGTGAGTGCTTGACGTCGAGTGCTACTGTAGTAGACTCTGAGGTTTAGTCTTAAGTTTTAAATCATATTTAAGATCTATTAGAAGTAAAACCAAAGTTAGTTAGATTGGACATTATAAAATCAAAACAAGGTAGCTGCAATAAAACCGTTCAATGCTGCTTAACATAGGTAGAAAATTCATTTACACTTTTTTGATTCTAAAATCATAAGTCGCTCTTAAAACTACTATATAGGCGACACTGGAGACAATATACAAGTAGTTAATTTATTTTACAGTTAAAAAAAGTGTCCCAGTATGCATGTAAAAGTACTTTTACTGTTTAAGAGATATATATAAAGATATTTACGAATCAATTATTACAATTACTAGTAGTATAAACAAGATTCAACTAATTAGAAATAATCTACATCATAAATTAAGGAAAAATCCTCAATTCCTCGCCCTCCTTTCGATAGTTCCTCATCCCCACGTGATCTTAGATGTGTTTCTTGGACCGTGCCTAGGTCAATAATTGATTACCTGGCCAACGTAAATTTCAAGTGTATTTATTTGGATTGTTGTCATCCAAACTCGGAGGACCGTTGCTAAGAATCTCACACATTTACATCCTTTGGAGTCACTTTATCATTCATCGATTTTCTCTGCTTGAATCTTTTCACAAGTATTGTAAATAATATCTGTCGTACATATTTCGGAGGACTAACCATATGGAGAACTTTATTTTAAGCACGTACCAAAATGTCCTTGAATAATATTACCAACAACGACCTTACAGTGTCTCTGACTATGCCCCGTATCTTAACTGAAACTCAGGATAACTTACGCTACGAACTTGGCACACCTGATGATACGCAATATTTTGATACTCGGGAAGATTTAGTTAACTTCGTTATGGATTGGGCTATTGGAGATGGGTTTTGCATTACAATAGATAATGGAAGTAATAAAGAAAAGTTCCGCTTGAAGTTTGATATTAACGGTGTACATCGCAAACTTGGAAACAAAGGGAAACGTATTAATATTTTATCCCGACTTATTGGTTGCAATTATCGATTGATAGGTAGATATCCATCTAAAATACAAAAGTGGCATATATGTATAACTTTTGCGTTCCATACGCATGAAGCATGTCCACAAAATCAAATTATCTCGAGATAGCAGGCACGTGCTCGCAGTATTACGCCAAATTGGGTTCAATCGAGAACCTTGTTAGTACAGTTGAGCAACGTAAGATTGTTACTTCTTTACGTCGTGGAGATCCCGAGGTAATGCTACTTTCATGAGATATATCAAATCTCCGATCAAATAAAATTAGGGATGTTCTCGATGGGCGCATTCCAATTCAGGCCCTGATTGACAGTCTTATGAAGGAGAATTTTCCCCACAAAATTTAAGTTGATGTCGACAATCGTCTTACACATCTATTCTTCGCCTTTCCGATCGCTATTAGAATGACCAGACTATATCATTCGATATTAGTTATTGATTCAACATATAAGACAAACAAATATCGCATGCCTATGATCCATGCGGTTGATGTGTCACTGACATACCAAAGCTTTACGTCGTTCATCTGTTTCACGAAGTCTGAAACGACTAATGATTATAACTGGGCTTTGGAGACTGCACAATTTCTCTTCGGTGGTTTGCATATAGAAGTCATTATGACCGACAATTATTTGGCGTTAATGAATGCCATAAGAGTATATTTTCCAGAGTCACATAATCTGCTCTGCAATTGGCATATATAGAAAAACATAATGGCTAAACATCGTGGATCTTTTGCAAGCAAAGGGGGAGGAATGGGATGTGTGGGAAATTTCCTGGAAAAAAGTTATTCAGCAAGCAACGTCTCAAGGATTCAACGAAGCCTGGTCCGCGCTAAAATCGATATTACCTCCGGATTTGGTATACTACGTTGAAAGATAATAGATACCACATAAAAAGAGGTTTGCGACACCTTGGATGAATAATTATCCTCAATTAGGTCATTCCACTTCCTCCAGAGCAGAAGATGACCATTCCAAGATTAAGGTTTATCCAGAAGTCTCGAAACCACACTAATTCGCAGTATTTGAAAGACTGAAAGACTCACATCAGTCTGATATAATAGAAATCTCAGCTTGTATAAGACAGCAGCAGTAAAAGATCGGAAGACGACTCAGTGGGCATATATTCGAAAAAGTAAACTTTAAAATCTCCCGCAAAGCTCTTCATTTGACAGCAGATTTTATAGATGCTATAAATATGGAAGAGAGCCAGCAATTCGTATGTACTGGCATCTTCCAGCGTGTCTGGGGAATGCCTTGCTGGATAGTTTTTTTCGATTCCGATGAAGTATTCATATGGCTACGGGATTTATTCTTTCCAAAATCTGCCTTAAGTGGTTTTAAACTTTCATTTAGAAAGATCTTTACATTTTCAAAATTAATAATTGCACTTGAAGCTCAATATTTTGCAGGCAAAATATCACGAAAAAAATCCGTATGAGCTGAAAGAATAAGAACATGACCTATTTCAGATAATGCAGGGGAAGTTTGAGCTTTTTTGGTACCGGTATAAACTCCAAGCTATGGATTAAAATATTTTATGAAATTGTACAGCCATTTACTCGCTTAGTTGGAAATTTTGCCTGGGAGTGGGGACGGACCATATGAGCATTTTTCTTTTCAAATTCTGAGAAAACCTTGCTCTTATTCCACCGAACGATACGGGCTAGATCCTATAAAGCCAGCTTAAATGTACATTGATACCAATAGTGATGAAAAACTCTGTCTAGCACAACTTAAATTCATTGCGAAAAGAAATTTCTCTCACAAAAGGGTTATTTATAAATACGTTTGGTGACGGATAGTTCGAAAGAATCGGCATCACTTGGGAGGAAACGGTTCCACGAGAATTTTTCCAGGAGCATTATATATGCTCTATGACGAGGCTCAGGTGAGTAAAAGCTCCGCAGGTCATTTAGAGGCCTGTTTGTTTTCGTAGGTTATGAGAGTGATTATGAAAAGAGCTATACCCTTACATAAATAAAGAGAAGACCCATTTATAAAACCTTTAATGGGGACCAACTAAAGCCATTTAAACCCAGTAAGGGCTATCGAATCCTAAGTCAAGAATGAGGAAAGCCATCCCGCGTATCAAAATATTCGCGGTCAAAGCACTTATTTTTAGCTTCCAAGCCTAATTAATATGAATTCAGAATGGCCGTAACTTAGTCGGAGATTGCTGTCAAATCCTGAGGGGATCAAACAAATGGATACAGCTTTCATATTGATAATTTTATAACTCGGTTATTTGGAGAACCAATGTATTCGTTTCTGGACCATAAGGAGACTTTTTGGATAATAAGCATGCTCAACGAAGATTTTCCTATTTTTAGCGCTCCAACTACAGCTTGGTTGTCAATTAGAATAAATATTTTCTCTCCCAATTTTCTCACAAAAAGGGTGGCGTGAAATGCAGTAGTGGCCTCGTACAATTTGGTGTCAAATACCTCGCGCTATTCAAAGGTACCAACTACTTTTAAATATCTTCCGCTTCGTTTGAAATCTAATTGTCAAGAGCTACTGTGTTCTTCAGGAGACCTATCCAAAAGAGTGCAGGTATCTTTTGAGTTGATCGTATTTAACCATTATGTCCGAGCTTCTAAGCCTTATAATTTGGCTTCAAAATTTTCTGTTTGAGCCGGTGCAACCACCAGTGCCACGCCTTCTGCCAAGGGGATTTATCGAAACGCTCGCCAAAAGCGCGTCATTAGAATCTCAATTCGCTTGGAATCCTCTTTTCTTTATTTATTGTAGAGTACCTACATCGGGGCACAGCGAAACACTATTTTGTAACGAATGCTGATTATCCAGAAATTTCAGTCTAGAAGCTAGTCTCAAACGATTTTCTTCCAATAGGATCTGGGCAGGCGATATTCCACACTGCCTGAAAAGCGTTTTATTGCGCGTGGCTTTTAAAGTCAGGAGTACTGCCGTCAAAGAGAAATGTATGAATTTAAAAGAGTTCATAGATGAGCCGTTTTAGGGATTGATATCCTTTTCGTATTTAGACGCTTCATTCCCGGCTAACATACATCAGCACTATACATTACGACCAAGACTATACACACTCCGAGTACTTTGATTAGCGCCCTTTATGTAGCTGTTAGGTCAACATGATTCATATTTCGTAAGTGATTGGCCATCTTTAGTGCTTTGATACACCAAGTCGCAACTCAATATTTAAATTTGCACTATGACCCACATAAACACTAAGCCACCAAATTTGATCAGCCGACCCAATTTTATAACCATTAAAGTGTATGCTACTAGGAATTTCTTGGATACGAGTTGAAATTTGAATCATATCTGACTTCCAAGTATCAAAAAAGAAAGCATCGTTGCTAGCCCAGTCTGACAAGCTGAAAACCTCTTGCTGCGCTATAAATATAGACTCCCAGATTGTTCTTCAAATTTCAAGGACCTTTATGTTATTAGGGTACCCCAAAAGTACTCTTATGTTGCTGCTTTTCACATGTTCTGCCATGTAAAGTGAAAAGAGCAGAGGAAAAATTGGAGAGAGGTGAGGATTCCGCAAATTAAAAGGAGAACTTCTATTTTTTAATGTTGTACGGACTTAATACAAAGCCTGAGTTTACTAGCTTATCGAGACCTGGAGAGGCTAGAGAGATCAAAAAAATTTTTGACCATTATCACTCAATGGCCAGATGTGGAGATTTTGTGCTATTCGTAGTCAAGGGGAAGGCGAATGAACAGTCTGTTGCTGGATTTATTTTCGATCTCTAATTTTACATCTAAGCCCTTGCTGTATGTCTTAGGATGGTAGGCTATAATTTTAGAACTGATCAGATTTTGAGTGTTAACGACCAGTGTTAAGATTCGCGATTTTTTAAAACCTTTATGAGTGAGTAATGAGAGGTAAGCATTATCTATGTTTCTGATCTTAGTTTGACTAGGTTGACCTTGTCTACCAATAAGTTGACTTGTTTGGGGCATGTTTCGAAGGGAAAAAATTTAACGTCACTAGTTATTTTCGCCTCCGAGTTAGTGATGAGTCTGGCGGTGCTTGTTTTGATAGAGATGGATCAGTTGGTGCGATGATGGGAGGACTGTGGAGAGTGGCAATAAAGAGTAAGTAATTGGGAGCTTGTTTTTGTCGAACGAGCGACAACATCCTGAATATTGACAGTATTTAACTTTAGTAGTTGCCTAAAATGATTCATTCAGTATTTAGGGTATCGAATTATGATGTGTACAATTCCATTTTCAGGGAGCTGACGACTTGAGGATAGTTGGTGGATAATAGGCTTACCCTACAATCTACCTTGACCTGACCAATTAATTTGACTACAGATTGAAGTTTGAGGACTTAAGCTAAGTCTTTTGGGAATTGAATACAGTCCAGTCCTCTCCTCTTTTAAAACACTCATATTCATCTTTGATTGACACTCTGTTGTTGACTAGTTTCTGTTCCATTCAAAAGATCACTCATTTCTATGATAGTTGGAACACTACTACTGTCTACAAGCTAGGTGTTGAAAGATGAAGAAGCTTATAGAATTGCAATAGGCCCGTTCTTTGATTTGTAGCATTGATTTATTTCTTTTGATTCAGCCATATTTTATCATTTTGATGATTTTAATGATAGCTCAACTGGATTCATGGATAGATAGGGTCAACGATAGCTGCAACGGGCTACTAAGTGGATAATCGTATATGTGTATGCAAGTATCATAAGTATTATCAGTATGCAAATGACTAGAATAAATTTATATGAACATTAAGTATGTCCCACAAAATATAAAAGCGAGGCCAATGGCTGACATAGATTAGTCTTATAAACAATGGATGACGGTTCAAAAACGGACTATGATCTTGCCAAACACCTTAATACTGAAAAATTCGACTTAAATAACAACTGAGGTCTAATATTGTCAATATGCAGGATGTTGTCGCTCGTTCGACAAAAACAAGCTTCCAATTACTTACTCTTTATTGCCACTCTCCACAGTCCTCCCATCATCGCACTAACTGATCCATCTCTATCAAAACAAGCACCGCCAGACTCATCACTAACTCGGAGGCGAAAATAACTAGTGACGTTAAATTTTTTCCCTTCGAAACATACCCCAAACAAGTCAACATATTGGTAGACAAGTCCAACCTCGTCAAATCAGAGCAAGTTAGTAATCAATCACCACGTGGCTCCATAGGCTATGTAAACACTAAATGATGACGATGCGAGTACGCGAATAAAAGATTAAAGCGAAAACGATTTACCGGCAGTGCATCAAAAAGGGAACGACGCATCGGGATAATATCAAGTATATCGTCCTTGCGTCCTTCCGCATGTGGCTGGCTACTCACCATGCGTAGAGAAATGGGGTTTGTAGAAAAGGGTTTTGAACTCTAGACTCAAATCTCGATATAAGAATACCCTTCTGCTACGGTAATAATTTAACCCCCCCGTTAAGGCAGATCATAATCTTGTTTCAGGGATTAATACCCTTCGAGCCCATGTTAAGCCAAAGTCTTAATATTCATCTGCCAGGAGTCCAATATATTCATATTCCAGGTATTTGTTGTTAATTTGATCTTTAGAGGGGCAGTTGATCTCCATTTATCCCATTGGTGTTCGCATTTAGTAACGTAATATTATGGTGTTTTAGCATTTTGTGAAAAATAATGGTCACAAAGCAGGAACAGAGACCTAAAATTTAAATAAGATTTTACCCAATTCTATCTTTATGGTAATTATTATTTTGCGACCCTAGTCCAAATAAGCCATTTATATCGTCTAATTTCCTCTGAAACCCCTGTATTTTACCCTACCCTGAGCTTTCAATATTATGTAATATTGTTCTAGTTTCTAACTGGCGATAAACGGTAAGGTAAGTGCTGGGATTGGTTCAAGGGCCTGTTGCTATAGCAATCACAAGCTGACAGAGGTAAGCAAAAGTAAATAACTACGCGAAAGTAGATTAGTACTGCTACTCTACACACAAAAGATGATTCCTAAAATTATACATACCTTTGCATTTGAAATAATTTCATAACTTGAATCAATCATAAAAGAGGGAACTTATCAAAGTAATTGGAGCATCGATTTCGCCATAGTTTCGTGGCTAATTTTATTGTATTAAAAAATGTTTATTCTTAACAAAACACTAACTCGACGTTACAAATTATACTATTATGTAAATATTGATTAGAATTTCTACTTCTTCTATATGACTACTCTTGGTTAAATTCTTGATTATCGAGGCTGCAATTGCTGCCTATCGTAATGCTGCGACAGAACAAGCAAATGGCTTACGATTATGAAGTTGTAAAATCAATTGTTGAAGCTCGATTACGTCCCGAAAACTAGGATGTTATGGTGTAGGAAGTAAAGATAGCGAATCTAAGAGAATTAGACATTGTAGTTTTGTTCATCGGGCAATGAATACCTTGTTGATGTTAGACACTCAATCCACAATCGCCCGCCTTGAATGTCAGCAAATGGTCATTCCTCAGTTATATGCACTACCAATGAGCAAAGAAAAAAACTTCTTATTTGTAAATCAGAATTTGGTAGGCGACCAAGGACCATCCTAGCTAGATTGAGACAAGAAGATGGCAATGTGTTAGAATATTCTACTAAGATGTAGGATATGATCTATTTTTACACAGCACATGGAATAGTCATAATAATAAACATAGATATACAAAGGTGTATCGTGTGCCCCAATATTAGTGTCAAGGAAATGTAATGCATTAATGCATTCTATTTGTGGAAAAGGTGTTTTTGTTTGACATATTGTATCATAGCCAATTAGCAACCACTCTTTTCCAAGACAGTACATAAAATGTACGTTGGTTTTTAGTGAGGGTTGCAGTAAGAATTAGTTTGTTCGAGGATTGAGACAACTTAATTTATATACCAAGAAATAACTATTTTAGGTTTGGAAAACAGTTGTAAGAAGTATAGTAATTGTGCCCATGACTATGGAAAGAGATTCTCGGAAACTATATATATTAGTAGCTCTGCATTCCGCAGTAAAGTTGGAGAAAAACAAGGAAAAAATTTATATTGATATTCATTTATATACTCTACTTATATATTCCGCTTGCACTATTCTTAACACAATGCCGTAGCCAGTGGTGTATAACTATCTGGCAAAATATAGAAAATAGCACCTTATAGAAAAAACGCTAATTTGTGCACTGAGACTTTACCGTGGAGATGGGGGCCATGAACTCAAGGAGCAGGATTAAGAATGGTGGCTTGACTATTCTTTGGATGCCGACGATTGCCTTATTGGATTATTTTTTTCATCACAAAACATCAATTATGCTTAAAAGTCAATTTATTTAAGTGATAATAGTGGATTATGTATTTAGTAAAAATCAGTTTGGAATACAATTACTCCATATTGTCGGATGCTGTTACAGGCTACGCCTCGCCTATCATAACAGGGGTAAGCGATAATCATTATCAATACGAGATAAAGGGGCCTACACGAAACTAGGGATATCTTAGCTCATGCCTAAGACTGGCGATATTAACATTATATCTTACGAAAGCGTTATATCTCTAACTCTACTACGATACAGAAGACATAACTACGGTACTTATACAAATTCATGCCCCTTTTACTTTTTATCGGCTATTTTAGTACTGGCCTAAAATAGTCTAGGCGGATCGTCGCTAAGGCTAGCTCTCGCTCCATTAATTTCAACAGGCGAAGTAAATAGTATCTAGATAACTTGTTCGTTCTTGTTGTAATAATCATTTAGAAAATAGACAGTATTTGGCCACTATTCTTTGTTCGTATCATTGCTTTAGTGATTCGCCCTTTCACAGATGCACAAAATTAAATGCCACATTTGAAATAGGATATGCGCTCCTTAATCGAGTTCGAGGAAGACTCTGTGTAGGCTCTGAGTCTATTACAAACAATTTTGTTCCTGTATAATATACTAGAGCCTAGATTCATTTTCGTTGATTGGGAGATTACCTTATGGAATCCTTTTGATATAAAGTTTCTCTTTCCAAAAAATATAGTTTGCACTTAGCATATTACGACGACTATCAAGTCACACCTTAGTAAACAACTCGATGCAGATTTATGAATCGAATTCACGAAAGACTTTTGGAGTGCACCAACAAGGGTTGAGTTCTACGAGTTTTAGAGCAGCATTAGTGCCAAGTGGACAACTAAAAATTCCTAATGGTAGAAAGATTATTAAGTATCTCGAAGAAAATTGGTATTTTTATTCGCGAGTGTAAATGTTATTTATAGTCTCACTAGGTAAGCCATACTACAACATTCCAAAAGAGAGCTTAGAACACTATTAATGACTTAACTTGACCGATTTGCGTTGACACTAGCACATAGTTTCATGGAATAATATGATTGATTCACAAGTAAATGAAGTCGTAGAATTCACACAACGTCGACCATCGCGTCATGAAGATGCGTTCAATATCAACGTCATCGAAGATATAAATCTGACATGTTCAACCTCATCAACGACTTCTAATTCTTCTAGTTCTCTTTCTATCAAGTCGCCACGTCTTTACAGCGAGTATCATTAACCAGGACTTACTTATCGAACATGTAGTAGACGTAGGGTCACCTTAATAAATAGCTGAAGCATGTTGAATTAGATCATAACTCCAACTGGCAAATTTGGAAGGCTTTGGAACTGCATCAGGTAGTAATCACAAGTCAAACAAATAACTCTTCGACCAAGAGCACTACCTGTTAAAATGATGCAGGGAATCTTGATCAATGTTAATTGATGTCACGTGTCACTTGGAAATGCAATTGTGTGGGAAGTATTTTGTCAG
>QVIK01000251.1:0-21945 GCA_003957845.1 Oidium heveae
AGTTCTGCAGACGCGAAACATAAAGCCATGGAACACGAAGATAGCCCAGACGAATTATCCTTCTGGACTGATGGCTCAAAATTGGAGAACATTTGAACAGGCATGGCTGTCGCCTGGAAAACCAACGATGTTAATTGGCAAACACGCAAGATATTTCTAGGTAAGAACAAAGAGGTATTCGACGCGGAATTATATGGTATTGATCAGGCCCTGAAACTGGCACTTCTAGCTGGACGATCTCGGGGACGACAGTCTTCTCAAGCAACAAGAGATAGACTCGAACGGCTCAAAAATATATTTATTTGGTCAGACTCTAAATCAGCTATAAATCGCATACGAAATCTACAGCCTGGACCGGGACAATGGTTAGCTCGTCGAATACATGAAAGCGCCATAAAACTACAGGAGCATGGCATTGTGGTAGAAGTTCACTGGATCCCTGGTCATGCCGGAATTGAAGGTAATGAAAGAGCTGATGAAGCGGCCAAATGGGCTGCCCGAAATGGACAACACTGTCAGGAAAAATTTATTTCCCTGGCCCATATTTCCAGGTCTGTTACCGAACGGAAGTGGAAAGAATGCCGTATATGGTTTAAAAAAGAACACGAACGTCGCCCGATAGAAAGTAGACGATCTTATAANTTATTTCCCTGGCCCATATTTCCAGGTCTGTTACCGAACGGAAGTGGAAAGAATGCCGTATATGGTTTAAAAAAGAACACGAACGTCGCCCGATAAAAAGTAGACGATCTTATAAGTCACTGCACACGAATAATAGTCTAGATGCAACTGCTTCCCACTCTCGAAAGTCGTTAGTAAGTCGATATTTTCAATTAAAGTCTAATCATGCATTCACTGGAGCTTATTTATATCGAATAAAGAAAATAGAAAGTTATAAATGCACGCACTGCTCTGGGGCATTCTCTCAGACAGTACGTCATTTAATGCTTGAATGCCGAAAGTGCCGACGCGAAAGAAATAGGATGTGGGCTCAGATAGCGGCCAGTGGTAGCCGACTACGCAAAGGGCATTCCTCACTGAAAGATCTATTTGCCGACACAAAAGCTACCCGAGCTATCTTTAAGTTCTTACAAGACACAGAGATTGGATATCCTGCAAACTGGAGAGAGAAAAAAATCAGACTAGAGCAGGAAAGACGAGAAAACCTAGCATTAGAGAGTCTAGACACGAATACCGAAATTGAAGATATCGAGACATAGCATGGTAATGTTGAAGGAACTGTTCATATGTTAACTAACATATTATCTCCGTCTATTGCAGTTGTTTTTATTTTTTGTTTCCTTTATTATTATTGTTGTTAGTTCTGACAACCCAAAAATGCTCACTGATTCAGGTCGAAGAAGGAGCGAGACAAGGATGCGTTAAGCGCAATTAGAAATTGCCCAAGTGGAATTAGCTATATCACAAGGCGCTTGGAAGTAACTATAAATGTCGTCGTTTTTCTTCTCTTTTGTATTTAGTAGCATATCCTAGATAGGATTAGATCTCTTAATGATTTAAAAAAAAAAAAAAATAGAGCAGTTTGGAAGATCATGCCTAGACAAAGGCTGTATATACTAGTCGTTAGTGAAAGTGGAGTGGAGTTGAGTTTAGTTTCCACACTGATCGATATCTCGCTTAACTAAGATAAATTCCCAGTGCGGCAATGTGAAGCTCTGAATAGGTAATATTACATTCAACTAACTAAAAGTCTAAGATATAGAAGGAAAGGTATGACGCTCGTATAAGGTTGATATTTAAGAAATACAAACGCGTAGATCACTAGTTACGCGAAATTACAAACCAACCGGTAATATCACGTGACAATAGTTATGAGTATAATCACGAACTGGCTTCTCCACGTGTTAGTTTCCCACGGGCTTATCTAGTGGGATTGCGCCGTGTTGTTACCTTCTCAGGCTCAGGACGTCTTGGGAGCCTGACAGGCAACTAGAGATAATAGACTGAAGGCTTCTGGATAAGCTTCCTATCCAATCCTTTAGCTGTCGGAAAGCTTGCAGTCAATAAACTTAATCAAGCGACCAAAGCGCTTTATAGATCTTTTAGATCGTACCAAGGCGTATCCGGCACTCCCTACGTGCAGCTGACAAGCTGAGAAAAAGGGACCCCAACGAGTCAAAAGAACCCTCAGAGAGAAGGAACAGTGATTGCATTTTTGTCATCTTACGGATATATATCAGTTTTTTTGTGAGTTTGATGGTGAAAAATTGGAGAATCATGTGTATGGTACTGTAAGTTGAAAACAAATGTGTGTGTGTGTGTGTGTGTGTGTGTTTTTAACAGACTGGAATTATGTGAGTATTTGTACAGATTTATCATCTTAGTTGGCTTTATGACGCTCCCTGATAAGAGCCAACATTACCATAATGTGCGTAGTAATGCAAAGTATTAAATCAATTTTCATAATATGTTGGCCCTGTTGGCAAGCTGAGTGCCTAAAATAAGAGTTACATTTGACGGCAAATTATTGAGTTTCCTCAATTGAGAAAAGCGGTATATGTCGTCCTGACCGTCTTTATATTAGGAAATAGAGGAACATAAAACCAACCAATTTCATGGGCATAGGGGTGCTCCATATCAGCCACCTGAAGTCGTCTACCAGTATTGCGCGTTTGTCAATAACCCCATCCCAGTCTATGTCATCGGTAAAACAACCAGCAAAGCGACTATCCCATTTGTTACCTGCGGTAGATACTGAAGGCTTCATATGTGTTGACAATCCTTACTTCGCTGAAATCATCGCCTTGGACGAGAAGACAGAGTTAGGCTATCGGATATGAACTTTAATCTATATGCTATGACAATGAAATTTCTGTTCAAGTATAATGGACTAGAATGAATGATTATTATATTGAAAAAATAAGATCTAGGTTTTCCATTTTATGTCAATTGACCTATCCAAACCTATCCCGGTTATGACTGATATTCCAAATTTCCATTTCAAATCATAATTGATATCAATATATTCCACTCATTCTAAATTTAATATGTCGAATGGATTATTTGAATGACGTAAATTGACTTTCCCTTGAGAAGCTTTTTCAGACGTTAGAAACTTATCAGCTCTATCAATTACACTTTGATCATTCACGGGTTCTTGAACGGTTGGCAATATATCGTTTACCACCGTTGATACTAGTGTTAGATGAGTGTTAAAAAAACGAACAGTTGAATCTCGATCATAATAGTCACATAAGTTTGGCAATGTATCCAAAATTCGACATAGGTCAGTCAGAGCTGGAGAGAAAGAACCTCTGTATCCATATGCCATAAGAACTCCAGTAATCTGATGAAGTATACGGAAAGAGTATAGAGAAGCATCTATCTGAGAAATTAAATGAATTACTTCCCATTGATATAACTTATTCGATTTTGAATCAGAGCGAGATGTGCCAATTAGTGCTGTCACCCATTCGCTTAGAGATACTTTTTCTTGAAATCGCGACCATTCCATCTCCTGATATATGGCTAATGCTATCCAAAGCTGATGGTCCCCCAGGCTTGATAGTTTTTTCTTTAGTTCTCTGTATACTCTACAATAAATACCGCATGTTTTAGTTATTTGTGTCATGTGAGGAAGTTGTAATTCTCGACCACCAAATTTACCCTGTTGTCTTCGATATTCCCAGACGCTCGTTACTTGCTCCTCTTCAGGAATTACTAAATTTACAAGTCCATATGCAAGCAGTCTAACCGTAACGCAAATTTCCCATGCGCTAGTTCGAATCGGCGAATCAAGCAAAAATGGTAGAAATACACAACGCCGACCTTGATTTGAGATTGAGGTTATTGGTGACCCTTGAGCTGCTCTTGCAAAGCTGGGAAATTGAAGCACATACTCAGATACGCGGGGATCTAGAGTTCGCAGCTTCCTTGCGAGACTGCTTAAAGAGCCCACCCCAATTGTGAGAGATATTTCTGAAAGTTTTACGGAATATTCATTAGTGAACTCTTCATACTCTGAGTAAAATGCATTTACAGCCTTAAGAGATTTTGCTTGCTCAATAACATTGGATGGCGTGGGAAGAGTAAGGCATTTACGTAATTCAAATGCTAATGACCGTAGCCCATGATATTCATCGAGGCCGAGTTTATTTTGAATGGCAAATGGATGGTAGACTAAAGTAGAGAGTTCTGTGTTTAAGGATGCTTTTATTATGTCTTTAAAGAAGGCAACTCTACCGTCTGGTCCAAGGTTATGAATCAGAAGATCAGAGTCTCCAGTCAAAACCAAGCCTCCATTCTTGTTAATGTAATTTGCACAATAGAGATCTGCCTCCCATGGAACAACTTCAGTTATGTCTTTATATATCTGGGATTTGCAAAGAGCCTCTAAAATAGTGGAAACTAGGAAAGGAAGTGGCGGGCATGATAGAAACTTGAATGGTATGGTATGAGCACCAAAGAGAGGCACATTTCTCTTCGTATAATTATCCAGTGATTGACATGGCGTGGTGTTCAACTTGTAATATGTTTGTAGTTGAAGAGAGAGCGATGCAAGTCTGCTCAGTCGAGTTTTGAGCTTGTATTCTGGGAGGAATCCGTCAAAGAATATCTTTTTACTTGGTTTTTTAATTTATATTTGTTATCAATACAGACTCGTACTCACATAATTACCTCACTTTGGCGAAGATTATTTAACCAAGTACAAACGAATTGAGCAAGTTCATTGTAATCTGGTTGAGCTTCGAATGCATTCTCAGAAGCAAATCTCGCACTTAAACAAAGATAATAGATATGGTATGCAAGTGCATGGCCATCAATTACAACGGCGAAATCTTTTATAGATTGACGTGTAGCAAATGACTCTAATGTACTTTTAAGGTGACGGACACCCATTGATTTGTGCAACAAGTCTTGTTTTTTCAAACATCCATACGTTGGATGAAGCTTATCGATGGAATTAGTTCATAAGATACAAGTAATGGGGTGATGGAACTGTAGCGGTCAAAATCTGGTGTTAATATTGGAGAATTTCTTTGTAAACTACGCCTTTCGATCTGGTACTTTCTTTTCTTGAACATAAAAAGCTCACCCTAGAACGGTAAATATTATGCTGCATGCAGCCCCACTGGATTCTAGTATAATGTATATGTTTGTCTTCACTTTCATTTAAATCATGATTATATCTTCATGTTTTTTAAATACTTGTTAAAATTTACCCATATGCAGCTAATAGTATTGATATCTCTGCATTTCATCGCTATGATAAGGAAATGTTAACTTGAAGAATAGATATCGACCAGTAAAAGGTTTGTATTTGCATGCTTGAAAACAAGTAGATGGTATCAATCGATAAAATTGCAGTATTTGGATTTCATGTTTAATTCTTTTCTATGTAAAGTATATCAGATAGAAATGAATAAAATCAGAGGATTTCTACGAGTTAACGTGACATACTTTTTCAACTCACATCTATTTTTTCTCTAATTTAAACAATACATTAAATTTTTGAATATTTTTTGAAAGGATGGAAAATGGAATATTGAATTTATCATGATAGAATATACAAAAAGTGCTCAGGAGTTGTTATCTACAAACCAACCAGAACAATTGACAAAGAATCGATAAAAAAAACTCCATTACACTACATCTAAAGATTAATTGAGGTTTGTATTATATTCTTGTAATGTGCGATGGTTATTCAGGATAGTCTTAAGATATATTGTACATTCAATCCGAGTTTCTCTTTGGTCCCCTAACCTACACAGACAAATAAATGGTGAAAGCATGAATTCTAAATAGCTATCGATAAGAACATGTCCTAAAAGATCTATCTTAAACTGAGAAAAAAAAATTGACGGTTAAACTAGACAATATGACAATTGTAAATCCTCTAATCTCCACCCAGGAATTTTCGGGAAGCAACTTTGAGGTTTCTTTGCATCCACTTGTCCTTCTTAGTATATCCGATTATATAACAAGACATACCCTACGACAGCAAAATGGCCCAGTTGTTGGTGCATTGTTAGGTCAACAACACGGAAGACAAGTATCAATTGAGCATGCTTTTGACTGTCTTACAAAAGAAGTTGACGGACAAATAGTATTGAATCAATCTTGGTTCGATGAGAGAATTCAGCAGAGTGAGAAACTCGATTAATTTAGTGGCTATACCATTAATTGTCCTACTACAGTGAGAGATGTACATAAATCACCTGCCCTTGATATCGTTGGATGGTACACTACTCTGCCATCGACAGGACCACAGCCAGCTCACCTCCCAATCCATCTCCAGATCTTGCAAAACTACAATGAATCTGCTCTCCTTCTCGGGTTTTACCCAAACTTTGTTGCAGATGGCTCTACATGTGGGAAGCTTCCTCTCACTATATTTGAAAGCAATTTCGAGGCCGAAGGACAAAAAATAGTTACAGGAGGCGATAAAAATACAGTAGATATTGATTTAAAACCTTCCATTAGGTTTAAAGAAATATCATATACTATTGAGACAGGCGATGCGGAAATGATTGGTATTGATTCTATCGCAAGAAGTGGAGGGAATGCCACTGCAGGTGTTAAGAAAGAGATAGGCTCTATTGTACACTCTAAAGATCATCGAACTGAATTAGATACGAATGGAAAAAATGAAAAAATAACTGTTGAGGATCGTGCATTGGCGCGTGAAGAGGAAGAGTTGATTGCATCTCTTACAGCGAAGATGAATGCCATTAAAATGTTACAAGCAAGAATTAACATGATTACACTTTTCCTCAAAGAAATTCATAGCTCAAATAACGGGAACGAGTTAGATGACCAAGTAAACACATCGGCTAAACACATAGTTTTACGATCTATACAAGCTCTTTTGAGTAAGCTTGCACTTTTAGTTCCTGCAAACACTGCAGGCTATAAAGAGGAATTAATATCGGAACAAAATGATGTAAATCTAGTTTCACTGCTAAGTTCTATCACTGAATCTATTAAAGACGTCAGAGAGGTTGGAATAAAACACGGAATCATTGAATCATCAAAGACAGTAAAAATTAGGTCAAGTAATCAATGGGGCGGCCCTTCTCAAAAGTCTTCTCATAAGGAGGTTTCAGGTGTTGGAGATCTTCTGACATAGAATTTGACAATAAAACAAGTCAGTTCTTTTTGACGTACAATATATTGACCATTCGGTGCAACGAATTTGACATACATTGTCGAAAATAAGCATCATTAATACTATAGTAGCATGCTTTCAGAAGAAAATTCCCTTTGCTTCACCATTTTTCATCAGTCTGTCTTTATTTACTATAACTTTGTAGCATAATACTGATAAACGACTTGTAATTTATATGAAGCTCAACGGGTAAGTAAGCGAGTACAAACGAGTGATAATCAAATATCAGAAGTCATACATAGAAATTTTAATCAATAATTAGAATATCTAATATTTTGTAACGTCTAATTAGTGTTTTGGTAAGAATACAAACACATTATAGATCCCGCTACATTGACTGCTTTTGTTTAGGTAAGCTGGGCCAAGGCGTTAGATTCCGACAGTGACGCTAATGGGTCAATGTTTCTGGCTCTTACTTTCGACCCTTCAGGCCACTGCCTTTTGCCAGGCAAATCCGATGGCGTTAGTAAATGTAATGGCCCTTCAGTCTGTCCATTAATCCAGAAATACAACGTACGTATACATAATGCGGTGCTGTGCGCAGTGTACGACTTGTCCCTATTACATTCTAGTACAGCTATAATGTTCTCGAACGTGGCTTTCATGTTTAACTTCGCCTTAGTTTCGCGTTCTATTTTTACAGTATTATCAACTTGACTGACCTCAGCTAACCGTCTCTCTAATTCGCGTATTCTATAATCGGCTGTCATAGGATACTGTTCTGCATCAAGTGCACGCTTCTTTAGGTGCTGGCTTGGTACTGTAAGGCTATACGCAGTTTCGCCTGTCTCCTTGTCCTTTCTTGCTTTACCACGGACGCCTCGATCTGAGCTAAACATAATGTCTGGTGTATCGCTTGTGTTGATACTGTGCTAAAACCGCTTTATTAAACTTGAATTTGTAAATGCATGAAGTATACGGTACTGTGTGAGACACGCCGCTGTGCAGTACACTCGACGCACCGTCGCTCGTAACGTAATCACATCAGAAGTATGTTGAATACTACTATACAAGTTTTAAGCATCAGGTTCGAAGTGAGACGGGAAAAATATGTCATGCACAATCTATTAGAACAATCTAAGACGATCACCTCGTATGGTATACATATAGGCATGTTAGCCGGTTGTTCTAGGATAGAACACACCCTTTTCTGACCGTGATCAGTAGACAGTTTATCCCTAGCCTGATACCTACAGAGACTGCGTACCTTGATGCTGTTGTCTCCGTTTTTCAGCGTTGTCTTAGATATTACTATGCCACTAGTGGACAGCATGGGTTAAGATGATATGTTTACAACCAGCCTGACATGATGACTTGACATAATGACTTCCACCACCGGGATAGTAAGAAACTTATGATACATCCTACTGGAAGGACGTAATCACTAGCTGGTATCAAGTACCTGTATACAGACACGGTATAAACCCCCTCTAGATCAGCGTACCGTTTAGATACAATGATGGAATCCTCGTAATTTAGGGGCATATTATGATATAACACACATGGATTCTCCCCTGGCATATAACTAGCCAGGTCTAGATCTTCGTTACCATGCAAGTCCATGATTTGCTTGTATGCCGAAGTGCATACAATGGGTTCAAGTGCATATATAGGACAAATAGTAGCCGTAGCAGGCCAGTATGGGCTGCATATCGCTTGAGTTATTTGGGCTGATAATATAGATATCCCCACGGCAGTATTGTGCTCAATACACGGTATAAGAGAGTAGTGATGAGAAAAACATGCTCTCATTGAATCTGGTCCTTCTGTATCAATGACCGGCTTAACCAGAAACTACGTCTTGTCAGACAGATGCACGTTACGACTGTCGGCCCATACTCCATTACTGCATTTCTTAGATAGCACACCTAAGGACATATATATAACGTTCAGCATTCTTTCGACACGTACGTAAACTCCATATCCAGGATCTCTGCACATGGAATCTGTGCGATGCAATATACATATTTCACGCACTGTAGCTTCTGTTACCATGCAAACCTGCCCTCAGGGTACTAGCGCCTAATCTCTTGATAGCTGTTCTATTATTACTGTCCTATCCGATATGCGTAGACATCTATCATATAAAGTAGAGTCCATTAGCCTAGCTACTGCGCCTTGAGCTGTACGCCTTGATTTACCAGCTTCGTATGAGTGAGATATATGTGTTGCACATATAAATCCAATATTTTCATCTTTAAATTATCGTCCTTGCATATGTGATACTTTCTTTTGCTCTCCGGGGCACATGTCTAGGTAGCTACTGTTATAAGACGTACCGAACAATCCGGTGGACGGAATTGTGGTCCTAGGATGTAAATATATGTCAGCATATATAGCTCTTGCGGATTTGAACAGTGCTTCCATTGCAAAGTGGACTGTAGATACACACAGCAGGATTAAGTTTGCGTCATTGACCGTTGTGAAGATGTCGCACAACTGAGCGAAACGAGGGTTGCCAGCTTTATACAACAAGAAGCTTAGCCACAAGACTATTTCGAGATCGATGCTCTCTCTATATGAAATTAATTAATTCCCTTTTTATGGTTGATATAAGATATTATTAATATTACAAATTAGAAAAGGTTTTTAAGAGTGTAGGAATTATCTTATGTGAGTAGAGTAGAGGCTTTAATGTGATTTCGAGATTGTTGTTTTCTTTTGAATACCACGTCAATGAAAATATAATAATATTATCACATCATTCGGGTTATATTATGGAGTTATAACCCAATATCTGCATAGAATACTGTGCCTGGGAGAGTACAATCCTCAATTGTACCTACCAAGTACGGAATATAGAAAATCCGGCTTCGATGATGAACATGCGCTGCGTAACAATGTGTTGAGAAATGGAGAGACGGGCTTCCCTGGTAGTAAAGCAGATTTTCCGTAGACATCTAGTTGCGGTGAGAAATGATGGAGTACGGGCATAGTTACCACTAGCTTTTACTTCATAAATCTTTTACTGTAGTCTATGTATATGTAGCTTCTATATCTTTAACTGTTATGGCCTGTCCATGTTGCCCAGCTAGCTGGGATTAGACGCGACGCGGCATATCTCATGAGAATTAGCCGTAAGCGATGATAGTTAATTCGCCTCCTGGGAAAAAGGGGTAATATATGCGATCTTTGGATTCTCGAGTACTTGACTAAGTACACAACCATCTATCTTAGTTACTCTTTGTAGAGAATCAGAGACAGTTTTGTTAAATCGCTGTCGTATATTTGACATTTGCCATAGTTTTTCCACATATCATTTTCTACCACCTAAAAAATACAATTCCCTACCCTCTCATAACCTAGTCTTAACACATAACAAGAAATACCTGAAAAAAATAGGTCTTTTCTCTCCATTGAAGTCTAACGGATTGCAATGTAGGTGTAAGTTTAGTTATTGCAGGATGCAAAATAAGATATGTAAGGGAGTGAGTGGTTGTAATAATATATTGGTAGTTTCCGAACTAAGAGGTAGTATATATAGATGAAAATGTATTTTGAGTTAAGTAACTAACTATAAGATAATAACGGTCTTCACTAAAGGAGAGGGATATATAATGAGATATACTGTATTTAAGAAGACGTTGCGTAATCCACGCATTAGGGATAACCAAACCCATAGAACGCAAAAGCAGCATACTACTTTTGCCTACAACTTCGTTATTCCCACTCCAGTAACACGTGAATCTCATGCATGATTTGTCATCTTGATTTTTACAAAAATGTCAGACTAGAATTTAATCTATTTTTTTCTATTAAAATATACGTGGGAACACAAAATTTATGAAAAAAATAAAAAGCAGCGATTTTTCTGCCCGTAGAATTAAAATAGAAAAGCTAATTTCTGTTGTAAAGCACCTTTTTACCTTCTAAAAATTAGACGATAATGTATAAAGATAAATGTGACAGCTATATCAACTAACAATAATTTATTTGAATAAAAATTGATAAAGATATGATGATGAGTGACTGAACGTGTTGTGAAGTCGATAATTTTGATAGGGTATTTGATGACAAATCATGCATGAGATTAACGTGTTACTGGAGTGGAATTAACGAGGTTGTACACAAAAGTAGTATACTACTTTTGCGTTCTACGGGTTTGATTACCCCTGTTAGTCTTGACTGTATATATACAATTAAGACAAATTTTCCCTGAAACATCTTCTAGATCATCCCCTTACTACGATATGTTGTATTCCCCATTTTCCGTATGAGGGAGCGCCGTTTGAAGGGGAGTAATTTATCTCGACAATTGCCACTTCCCATGTAGCGGTTTGCTACTTGCAGGGCTGAGCGATACTTGTCAAACTAGTCACACCCCATCTGTGTTAGCTACACTCGCTTCGTGAACTGAAGATATATAATTAGTTATTCAGTGCGTCTAAACCTCTATCTATAAATGTTTTAATAGCCTTCTCCTTATAGAAGGTTTGAACAGATTTAAGTCGAAAAATAAAGACTAGCGAATTAATAAGTTGGTAAATATCAACTATAACCATCAATTTTTTGACTCTAATTACTTGCACTAATCAGATTTCTTAAACTATGCCATCTGCTATAGAGATGGGAAGACTCAATTTAGTGCGTTTTCTTCATGGTAACTCCTTATTTGTAACAATTATACGGGGATTTGAATCATGAGCTGCACATACTCGTTGAGACTGATTGACTGCTAAGCCGTAACTTTCTTCGTCTTCTGCACTTAAGAAGCAGTAGGGTGTTGTGAAGTCTTTATGCCATTTTGGCCGCCAATATATAATGGTGGTATTTCAAATTTGTTTGTATTACAAGTACAGTCCGTTAGGAGCTTGCTCGAGGGGAGCTAAGGTGGTTAAGAGCATAAAAATGAGACTTTCTGGGAGCATAAACCATCGGCAATTTGAGTTTCGACCTCATATTGATTTTTTTTTTTCCAGTAATTATCACCGTAGTTCCAAATGGCTTCAATGAATACCTTTGAGGGGTTAAGACGGATTGATATCTCATTCCTCCATTTCTGTCGCTCATTCTAGACATCTCGATCTAGAATTGTGACCCTGTGTTTACGAAGCGTTGTGGAGATTTAATTGAGATCAAAATCTGCTGCCGTGAAGTCACGAATTTGTTTTTCTACCTCCTCGTTTCGGCGCCGGATCTTGATGCCTTAATGTCAAAAATTGTACGAGCTTTAACAATTTCGTAGCCCTCAGATACAGCACATGCTGATATCGATTGAATAGCCACTTTGCAAGCCTGTTAAACTTCGTTTGGAGAATTTATTGAGGTCATTTTGATACAGATGAACTTTGAACGTAAATTATGTCAAGAAATTGTTACAATTTGCACAGAAGTTTATGATTAAAAATACGCATGATTGCTTGCGAGAGTATGGGGATATGGATTGCTTCTAAATAAAAGGTTCCAAGCGTTCATGATAAAAGCATTGACTCGAAAATTGAACTTTGCTTAGATGATACTTCTTAAAGTCCTAGGCAACGCCCGCGAAGCCAGAGTAGCTCCAGCCAATTAATTATAGCTTTTTGATAGGGCTAATATAGTTAATTGGTTCAGCCCTACGAAAAATGCTTAGTATCGGTGAAGTATATCTGGTCCATCATCTAATCCAACATGCAAATGGGTTAATCCTTAAATCATTCAAACTATGCTGACGGGGAGATGTAATTGGCGTTTTTCATTTTGATTTCACGTGTATAAAGTCACGTCCCTTAAAGCACACCGAAAATCCATCAAGACGTCATCGTTTGCAACTCGTATACCCCTGTCGCACTTAAAAAATTACATCACATGAGTAATGCATAAAACTTATGATTGAATTCGTTTGGATGCCATGTTAAAGATAATAATTATGTAGTTATCCACGTATTAATACATTTGACACTAAGGGATCTATACTTTGACTTATGCCACTAGACTTAATTCTTCAACTGGAATTAGTTGTTCCGATTAAATTTATGTTTGTTGCCATTTTACCTACAGTTTAATCCCAATCTATAGAAAATGATGTTTATTAGTCTCTTCCCAAATATCCATTCTTTAAAATACAGCATCAGTAGTCGATACGACGAAAAACGAGACTTTACAGAGAGTATGTTAAACAGTTGAAGTAAAGATTTTAGAGATATTATCAAATTACATACAGGAAGAACAAAATCTACCTTTTATGGTTTCAGCCGGGACTTTGAAAGATATTTCTACCTATGATACATGATCGCAGAATGTTTATAAGAAGACCAGGTCTTAGACATTGTTCTCCTTCTTTTCCGCTCTTGAATTTCGCGAAAAAGTGTCACGTTTGGACATTGCTCGCCATAAATTCTGCAAGGAACTTGGTATTATCCATCTCTTTCCACTCTCGAAGGATATCCTGAACAAACTCCACCGCCGACATAATATCACACGTATCAGTCTTATGGTCTCATCATCAGAATCATCTTCATCCTCTGGCTCTTCAATATCTTCACACTCCTCGTCCTCCCCATCGTCTTGCTCTAAAACGCCTAGCTCACTTTCAGATCTACAAATTATTTCACGAGCCGCACAGATCGTGGTAAATGATATTCGATACTGTGGAGGCACCAATTTCTCATGAACCCAAAAGGGGCTGTATTTCTGTCTTCGCGCCTCTGAAAAGAATTTAATCTTATCCGAAATATTTTCGAAGCAGTATACTATGTGCTTACAAATTAGAAATCGGTTTAAGAGGTAGGCCTCGCAAGCATATGTCCATTTTGATGGATCAGTATGATACCTGAGTAAACTTTGAGGATCGACTTTGCAGTTTTATAAGTCCTTCCGCTAACGTTTAAAAGCTTCTCTCCAGGCAGGCTTATAATTATTATTATTATCCACAATTTCTGACATCTGATTCAAGACTTGGGGCATCACACGTGAAACTAGAACCTAACTAACCAATTCGATCATTGGTCGATTAAACCAATGTAAAAAGTCGTGTTTAATCCTTCACCAGTGTGATTCAATGATCATAGTAGTCTTTAAAACTGGTAGTCTCCCGGGATTTGATGACCTGGCCCAAAGTTTCCACTGTGCTGGAGAATACCAGTTAACAAAAAGTTAAGCCCATAAACGGAAGTAATTCCGTGCACGGTACCAAGTATAGAGCTCATTGATACAGTCTGAGTGTATCATCTCGGCAGAACTATAAGTACTATTCTGATCAGGTATCATCGAATGCATATTAAAATGCCTACTGAACATTGCTAGAACTATATTCCGCTCTGTTATCCCATCAATTTCTACTCGGCCAGATTCAACTAGTACTTCACTCGACGGGGGCATTGACAGTGACCATATTGATGATCACCGTCGGGTCGACGCGTAGGATATGATCCCCAATATAACTCTAGAGCTGGAATTAGGGCTTTAGCTTCGTGCGGAAAGTAGTGCCTTTGCGTGGCTGTCTTTCTAGGATCACTAAGTTTTTTTCGAATAGCCCTCTTCGCATGCCAATAGCAAAGCTGAATCGTAGTTTCCGGCCAGACTTGCTTTATAGCTGAGATTTCTGCTTTATCTTTATCGCAGCCAAAGGAAATGGGATCAAAACCAACAGCCTTAAGAGGCTGGAGGAATTTTTGGAGAATAAGTGTAGTTGAGCCAGAATCTTCAGGTCTAGAGACTTGAAACGTTATACTGACACCTGAAAATAGGTAACCTAACGGAATTCCTATCCCATCAAGCTCTGCCAATACAGCCGTCAAAGCCATACCTAATTGTAGCTGTTAGTGAGGTCTAAATTAATCCTGAATATTGAGAAAATTTTAACCGAGCTGTTAGTACCAAATGTGGCATCAATTACTAATTCTTTGGTACTTGAGAAAAGGGTAGAAATAGTACTACGAATGTATATAGCTAAAGCACAAATATTACCCGATGTATAGACTTCATGTTAATATTCACTTTTAACTTTAATAGAGACATTGACGTGGATTTGAATTGATCATGATCTCCCCGTCATATGCTCATATTTGCTTGCTGCCATTTATAATACACTTGGTATTGGGCAATTCTATCTAAATTTGATATGTTAGAGGCCTGAAGGTTGCGATAAATTTCTGCAGGTGTCTGCCCTAGAGACCCGGATTCAATGAACTCTAAAGCCATCAGTGGGATTCGGATATCAGAGTAAACTCTGTGGTAGTCGTGTTCTAAAGTCACTTTCAGCCGGCGATCGAAAAGCTGTGGCTGTAAAACTAGTTTGCTTTGACAAGGACACCGTTCCATTGTGCTTCGATCACGCTGCCCCTTTGCTTTTGATTTGGAGAATTGGGAACGATCTTGACAACAACAGTATGAGTATGTTGTGTACGATTTCGAACTCCTTACTTGTCGAAATCTATGACCCCCCGCATCTCGAATAAAATCAATGAGTTGATTGATCACTTGATGCACCGGGCTATGGTCAAGATTAAATTCGTTGAGGGGCTCGAGGGTTAGTCCAAAATTAATGGGCAATTGATCGAGGTCAAACGTATAAGATAATTGAAGTTGTGCTGTCTGGCCCATGTACAAAATATTTAGCAGAGAGCATATGAGAAAGTAAGAAGACTAACGGGTTGACTCCAGGTCCTAATCTCGAAGAGAAAGCTGTCCCATGTATGCAATTCAGGCAGAGCTCGTTTGTTAGAATGCCGAGTGCACAGCTTCAATGGTTTTCCCTATTTGTTAGTAGAAAAGTCCCCGATTGGGACGATAGTTTCCGCAACGGGAGCAAAATTGCTTGGATTGGGACTCCATTTATAAAAAGGTTCAACTGATAATGAGAGTTTTTATTTCTATGCTGTATGTTAAGTGTTTGCAAGGGGAGCGACAATTTCGGTGTAAAGATTATGAATGTACGCGAATGGGGATGGAAATGGGAATGGGAATGGGAATATGAGTGAAGCGTGTCTCAGAATATCGGAAACGCGACGGTGAAGAATGATTCATAATTATATGTATATGTATGTAATCAATATTTATGCTATTTAAAATTTAAGTAACAATATACAATTTATGCAGTAGCATTACGTAATAATTTTTAAAGCTCGACCGGGTGAGAGAGGTCGGAAACAATGACGTCTTGATGGATTTTCGGTGTGCATTCGGGAACCATGTATAAAGTCGTCTGTAGTTTGAATAAGTGTCTGTCTGGGCTTATAGAAGATCCATTAATTAAATTGAATCGGTTAAGAGCAAGATGACTTAGGCAAACCCGATATTTTAGTAATTAGTCCAACCAAGTACCCACTATCCGTTCTACCCGATGTCGACCAACGTGCATTGGTTCCGTTAGTTCTGCTAGTCTGGATAGTCGGTGTAGGATCGTCCTGTCAGTAGAAATCGTCACAAACATGCCATATAAATTAAAAGGGGAAAATTCTATCAAAATATTTAGTTCTTTTTAACGCTTCACCTGATTTGAACTCGAAAATTCCAAATTGGACCTCGTCCTTATCCCTCGTGGGCCAACGCTTTACCTGATCAAGAATCAATACTCGTGACTTTTTAATTTGATTCTATACTGGCTCCAGGAGCGCTTCACTCTAAGGCATTTGAATTCATTGTTTTATTCAATATTTGAAGCAAAAAGTCATTAGTGTTAATTCTCAATTGGGTAAAGCACTAATGAAGTCAAGCACCGAGCTTATAAGATTACACCACACCCTTTATGTTCTAGAATATCCTTTAATTGTGGAGAACATAGCTCATATTAGTCTAGCTGCATAAATTAGCGCACGTTGGCCGACATAGGGTAGTACGGATAGTGATTGATTACTTGGACATAGAGCCGATTAAAAGCAATTTGTGAATTAAACTTTCCAAGTGATGATCTATAATCAAAAACCACAAGTAAGAGTTCTGAATGACTTACCATCAAAACTTCTAACGTATATTCACCATAAATATTTGTTCAATTTTATTACTACAAATTTATATAATTATCGCTTTCATTTTTGTATCATATGGTCTTTTTTTGGAGATAGAAAGGTTGAAGAATGCTATTTATAGGCCTCAAAATATATTGATATTATTTTCAAACTCACTTTATTCTTAATATTCCGTCTATACTCCCAAGATGTTTTTTTTTTTTTTTTTTTTTTTTTTTTTTTTTTTTTTTTTTTTTTTTTTTTTTTTTTTTTTTTTTTTTTCACTGGAAAAATATCTGTAGGATAGGGATTTGATACTTAGGAAATTCTAAAAATTTTAAAATAACAATTTCTTTCTACTTGAAGCTATTATTGGGCTTCAAAGTTGATATAATTGAATAATGGTGTTTCTGGTGGGTTTTTTGATTAATAATCTTCTCGGGAAACTTCAAAGTCCGACCGGCCGAAATAGTTATTTCTTTGGCTGTCTGATGAATGGAATTTCTCCTGCTTGTAAGTCAGTCGGGTGCCGTAATGTATACGCGAATAAAAATGCTCCTGGTCGTGTCTTACGTACCAGCAACTAGCAACTGAGGAGATACTAGCTGTGCTTTTTTGCAACGGCTACTGATTATGATGATGATGATGATGATGATGATCATGCTGCTAAACTTTCCATGTTGCTTGGTGCAAAAATGGCTGTAACCACCTTTCGCAAACCTTATCTGAACGGAAATTGTAATCCAAAATCATGGAGAGTCCCGTTGTTCCAAATAAAGAATGGGATGGTTCCCGACAACGGAACAGGTGCCTCTTCATTAATCATTTTCCGGAAAAAATAATAAGTCATGAGTCATACTATTGTTGCTCATTCGGGATGAGTGTAGGGATTAGAGTGGATCTTCTTAACTGGGCTTAGCTTAGATAAGATAATTGACTAGTTGGCTCGGGCCGGGATATTTCATGCTAAAATGGTCCACCGTCTTTTATTAGCATAAAATTATACTTCGAGGACAATAATATAACACTCGAAACTTTCGGTATCTTGTTGGTAGTATACAGTTTGTCATGCAACAGAGAAGAGAAGAGAAGAGAAGAGAAGAGAAGAGAAAAGAATTGAATTGAATGGCCCAAACCTCATTTAGGCCAATCGTCTCTCCTATCCTGGATGTGACTCTGAGACATTGTTGCTCAACTCATTCTCTAGAATGACTAAGTGCCACTCATACTCAAGCTCTACAGCACTTGGGCGTGACTGCAAATTATATCAAATCTGAACTCTGGAAATGTGATACAAGTAACATCCTGCAATGAGCCTTTACCTCTATCTCCAAAGACAGGAAGAAAGTGTAACAAGTGGGCACAGCCTCTTGAACAGAGTTTTGAGATTAGGGCACATAAGGACAACGGCATGTAAGAAGAAGAGTATTTAGAACAGTCAATCTCGTCCTTCAAGCCAGATGGTTTTCCTGACTCGAACATAGATCAAATCAGGTATGGAACATGGCGCTTCATATTTATTTGACAAGCTAGGTTGTTGAATATTATGAGATTTTTTGGAGATCATTCTTGAGGTCTCATGAAGCTCACCAGCCTCCTCAGTGACAGGTTCGTCTTAATTCTATTTTTATGAGAAGTTTTAGTAAATGATGAGACGAGTATCGAGAGCGTGAAGATGATTGTTTTGAGGATTTAACGTTGTCGTAATGGATTGATGTGACCTATGTACACAGGCAGCTATTTTTTAGACCTCCACTAGTGTCGGTTATAGAAGTGATTATCAATTAACTAGCAGGGTTAAGTCCTTGAAGCGAATCCCGCCCCCACTTAATATGTCAAACTTGGAAGCAATGTATAAAATTTTATCAATCTACACTAGATCCGATCCCGAAGGATGAGCGAAAAAAAAATATATATATACCATGCAGATATAGTTGATATTTATGTCTTATATATTTCCCGACTTCCGCACTCTTCAATCTACCATCTACCCCCATCTCACTCTTCAACAGCTCTGCGCGTCGTAGGACTCGCTCTTATTGCTCCACATGACTGTCTCTAACTCGAAATCGGATATATCATGGGGCAGACATCAAGTTGGCTCATGGCTTGACACGATCCTCTGCGGTAGCATTCTCTTTTTTTCACCTCTTATGATCATTTTCTATTGGATTACACTTAACTACTTCGATGCTTCTTTCAGTGCGGCTTTATCAAGCCTGAGTGATCTTGGTCCTCTCACATTCTTTATTCAGCATTTCCCGCGGCCGGAATATTCAGCCTCAGTTTACTATGCTGCCTGGATTGCATTCCAGATTACTCTATATTTGTTCCTTCCTGCTGAGTGGAACTCAGGTCAGCTCACTCCTGCTGGCTTTTTACTTAAGTACAAAACAAATGGACTGCTAGCTTGGTTCGTAACGCATGTATTGTATTTTGCGGCTTGTGCTCCGGGATATTTAGATCCAGCAATTATATCTAAACATTGGGAAGGCTTACTTATTGCTGCAAATGTGTCTGGCTATATTCTAACAACATTTGCGTTCATCAAAGCTCACGTGGCTCCTACTCATCCAACTGATTGCAAATTCAGCTCCAGCCATATATATGATTACTACATGGGCATTGAACTTAATCCTCAAATTACTAAGTATTTTGACTTTAAGCTTTTCACAAATGGTCGTCCAGGCATAGTAGCATGGACTTTGATGTGAGTGTAAAATTGCTACCCCAACTAAGAAATCAACTCAATCTTTATTGTCTCTCACTTACTAATCCATGACATAGCGACATATCTAACATTGCTTATCAATATCAGAAACATGGCATCATTACAAATTCTATTCTTGTCGTATCTATTCTGCATACATTTTATGTGGTTGATTTTTTCTATAACGAAGATTGGTATCTCAGAACAATTGATATCTGTCATGATCACTTTGGATTTTACTTAGCATGGGGCTCTCTAGTTTGGCTCCCGATGATCTATACTCTACAGACTCAATATTTAGCTCTGCATCCAGTAGTATTACCAAATTATTTGGCTATTATCCTCTTGTGCACAGGCTTGTCAGGATATTTCTTGTTCCGAAGTGTCAATCACCAGAAGGATCTGGTGCGCCGCACTCAAGGTGACTGTCTGATCTGGGGTCAAAAACCACAACTTGTTAGAGTAAAATATCAGACTAAAGACGGGCTCGAACATAACAGCATATTACTTTGCTCAGGATGGTGGGGATTCGCCCGGCATGTCAATTATTTAGGGGATTTGATTATTTCATATTCAATGTGTGCGGTCTGTGGATTTGACCACTTGCTCCCTTGGACTTACGCAATATTCATGACCATCCTACTCACTCATCGATGCTGGCGTGACGAAGAGCGCTGCTCATTGAAATACGGCAAAGGCTGGGAAAACTATTGCAAACGAGTCAAATATGTCATCTGTCCGGGAATATTCTAAACGAGGTAATATAATTACCATCAGGAATTTCATCTTCCAATTAGCAGATATTGAAAATTTATACTTGATGAAAAGGCCATAAAGAGTCCGAAATTTTTGACTCTCAATAAAAATTATGGTGCGGGAAAAGTTTTCTAAAAGCAAAAAAAGTCATAGAATAAATTAAAAGCGTGATCTTGCCCCCTCTAAAGTATATTGGGCGCGTTAAGAATTATATATTATTAAGATCACAACATCTGCGGCTGAAATTTTCACAACTGGATTAAATTTTCAATAAAATTGAGATTTTGATTATGGATAGACTTCAATTCAAAGTCATCCAGACTCCAAAAGATCTTGAACTGGAGTTGAAATGTTCTTGTCAACGGGGATTATTGAAAAACAAGATTCATGACTTAAGTGATTAAAAAGTAAACAAAAATGAATATAACTTTATCTGCTCCTAGACGTACCTCTCAAAGTCCATATAAATAATTGTAGGAAATAAATGAGGATAACACAACATATAAACACTTATTTCTCCTCCTGTTGATCGGTCTAAGTACGTCTATTGATGTTAGGCTTTAAGCTTCACTTTAAATTCCAGAGTACCTGATTTCTCTTTTCGAGGTCCAGGTGAAGCTCCAAATTTCTAAGTCGTCTACTAGTAATTATACATAATTTATATTATCATTTTATCATACACAATCAGTCAATCTTTTTATGGCGATTATTGTTTTGCATCCCTAGTCCAAACAAGCCACTTATATCATCGAATTTCGTCTGAAGTCCCTATATTTTTCTCTACATGAGGGTAATTGCTATTCTGTATGCCCTGCTCAAATATGCCACTTCATCTCCAGAAACCTCAGCAATTACCTGTGCACCACACTCATACTATCCCGACCCTAAAAAAATGTAACTCGCAAGGATTTTTAGCCTGCAGTTTGGCCTGAAAACAAGGAATAAAACATGCGCTAGCTAAGGATATACAGATATTGACTGGGATATTTCTGCGATAAAATAACACTTCTTATGTACGATTATTTCATAACTTTCTTTTTTTTCACATCCAGAAGTCTTGCCAGACATGGATTGTACATGGGATCAACAAGTCAAAAACTGTCGGAATAACCCGATGGTAATTTAAGATAGTTACTATCAATATTCTTAATATTCTTTTTCTCCCCCCCCCCCCCGTTCCTATCTCTGTCGAGGCCCCTTTTATTTACAAATACAAAATAGTATTACATAAGCAATTAGAACAACAATACTATGTCACGTGATAATGTAAACACAGCATTATGTTAGATTCTTTTGTTTATAAAGATTCTTGATTGCACTTATAGTCGCACTAAGACCGTTTTGATAAGAATTGATAATTGAAGATGATGATATATTTGATATATTTTTCTATGAAATCGCTATGCTCGACCTGTTCAAAAACCTCTATTCTAAGTACATTACCAAAAAAAAAAAAAAAAAAAAAAAAAAAAAAAAAAAAAAAA
>QVIK01000251.1:22375-64384 GCA_003957845.1 Oidium heveae
AAAAAAATTAATGTTCATGATTTCTGTCACTTTGTTAACTTCAGAGACATGGAAAAAACGCGACAATTATCTCTTTGACCAACACAATGTTCATTTATTGTATTTTTTTTTCATTAAATCCATTATCACTTTCTAATCAGAAATAATACACTTTTGTGAATATTGACCACAATATTGTAGATATACTGGCTCGAAAACACTTTGAGGTATGCAGTCTGTTTTAGATCAATGTTATTTAGCTTCGATGAAATACCGTCAGCTCTTAAACATTAAGATGAGATTCTCAATCTGGATTCAAAGTTGACGCTGTCAATATCACGAAGCGTATTTAAGAAGCATAAGATAATCTTGTTAAATTACAAGTTGCGAAGTTAAGGATCTATACATATCTATTGGAGTATTACATTCTCTTAATCTATTGTAAAGTGATAGGGCTTGATATAAATTATTTATTTTATTATTAGATGAAAGATTCGTCTTTGTGTACTTATTAAATTTTGCAAGTTTCAATATCTTAAAAGAAACAATTCTCTTATTTAATTTGGTGAATTAGAGAGCAATGTTCGAAAAACACACATAAACAGCCTTTCCAATTTAATGCTTCGTAGCCATGTAACGCATGCAGAACTAGCAACCGGTCGAAAATGATAAGTAAATAGAAGAGGAATATCCAAGAAAAAGGGATTCGCATATACACCGGAGCATGTTGCTATACAAACAAAACAAAAACGAAATCATAAATGGAAACAAATGATGAATAGAAAACAGAAAACATTAAATAATAATTACATGAAAAACAAATGAAAGCTGAACAATTAAAATTTAAAACGCCAGAATGTAACGTAATAATACAAAAATATTGAAAGAATGAAACTCAGAAATTATGACTATATACATTTAAAAAATAACGACAAGCAGAGGTACAAGCTAGTACTTAGTCGGGCCTCCTCTGGCATCAATTACGGCCTTGCAATAATCTCGCCAAGATGCATACAAATCTGAAATAAATTTATCAGGTACTGCATCCCAGGCCTCCTCTATAATCCGACGAAGTTCATCATTTCCCACCCTCCTTCGATCACAACCCGTGAAAGAGTAATGGTCCTGAATGTATCTCTTCATCTTGGCCCAGACATGCTCAATCAAGTTCAAGTCTGGAGAGTAAGGGGGCCGATCGGTTGTCTTAATCTCACGACGACGTAAGTTGTCCTGAGTAAGCTCAGATCGATGGCACGATGCGTTGTCGTGTTGAAACCAGGTGTCCCTTCCTTGTGATCGCTCGTACTGAACCAGCCTTTGTACTTGAGACAAAATTTACGCATCGTACTTGGCTGAATTCACTGTCTTATACTCCTTTTCCCAAAACGTTCCTAATGCTTTCCTTCCGTTGTGTATGATTCCGTGAAACATCCAAGCTCGAAGTTTCCCATACTTAGGAGTCAGGCACTCGGGACGAAAAAGGTCAAAAAGTATTTCCTGCCTGTCGCCCTCTACAAGAACCGTCGCATATCTTCGGCTGTTTGCTCCTCCATGAGCCCAAACTTCATCAGAAAACATTTGCTCAGATAGTCTCTGAGGGGTCCAATGAAAAGCACTCATTGCAAACTCCAAACACCTTTCCTTGTGCTCTGGTTTATTTGAGAATCCCTTTTTCTTGGATGCTCTCCGTCCATATCCTTGCGACTTGATCGCAGCCCGAATTGCTTTATTCCCGAATTGGTTCAGGTCCAATTCCGGGGCCAGATTTGGTATCATTTGGAAGGGTGCATGCTGATATTGTGGGTTGGTGAGTAGCCAGCTCACTAACTCCTGGGCTTTTTCCTCCGATAAGTTGGCTTGCCCCCGTACCTCCTCCTCCCAGACTCCAGGGCATGTTTTCGGACATAGTGTATTTGTCGTTTAGAAATTCCAAACTGCTCCGCAATCTTTCTCACCGACACTCCTGAATCCAAAGCAGTTTGGATTTTACGCGGTCCTTTTTCGTAGTTTTAGATTTACGAATTAATATCACCTGATGATTAACTGGATTAGACCCAAATCCATCTAGGCTAGAGCTATTTATTTCTCTATTTCTTGCTCAGTAATTGCAGCGGGTTTAACAAAAGTGTTTTCTTACACTTCTGTAGAGATATCCGAATATTGGCTCTAAACGGGTGGTAAGTCATACCCTACAGGACTAGGATTATATACTATCTGAGGCTGGTAGCTACTAGATTTTCATTAGTAATTGAATCAGAAGAGTGATTTGTTAGTTGCAGGCCAGCAGGAAAACTGGGCCCAAGATTGGTTACAATTGGAAGCGGATTAGAACTGATTTTTATTAGCAATTAGTCTAACAGGTTGTTACAGCAACATACGAGAAAGGTTGAAAGGTAGCGGATTCACCGATTGATGACAGAGAGTTGTTGATGCCGAAGTTTTCCATTTTAAATTTGGAGCAAAGGTACGTGGGCGGTGATGATGAATTGGAAACGAAAGATGAATAAGATATAAATGTGGGATTGTGAAGGGGACATCTGATGTCGAGAATTTGAAGATACCCGATTTGGTTTCTTGCATTTCTCACCAACTTTTTGGCGTTACATTTGATCGACATCTTAACCCTGCCTGCATGCATATGTATATGCGAGTTACATTTATTTAGGGTCAGGATAGTATCAAAGAATATTCTACATCATGTGACTAAACATCTTAGCAAGACTAGTGTAAATCGAGCAGGTGTATATAAGATGGTACTAGAGCATTGTTTTAGGTAGATATAGACATCTCAAGTTGTCAATAATGCATTCCGCGCTCTAAGCGCAAAAAACTACAAACATACTGTGATCAACCCTTCCTCCTGCTTATTAATCATATCATTGATATTCCCTGTAATCTTGCATCTACAATAGGTTATGAGCCCGGAGTACTTCCCTGAGGCATAAAAAAGATAATAAGAAAAAGATAATAATATATTACACATTCGACCAATCTTCACCGTCAAGAATGCTCCATCGAAAGATCACTATGGAGAAATATTCATCAATAATTCTCTCTGCTGGTGTCAGCTTCGCCGACTGGGAATCAGATCTTCAGGCAGCATTAATTAAAAAGGGCAGATTAGCCCACATATTCCACAACCTTGAAGAAATCAGGCCTGCTTTGCGACCCACAGCACCGATTAAGAAAGACTCACAAAGAGAGGAAGAGTTCGAACAACTGTCGATGAAGTACATTGATGAGTTGGCAAAATGGAGAGAAGGCGATATTGAAGCAAAAAATATTTTGCTCCGCCGTTTAAGCCCTAGCGTCCGTCCACAAAATTTTCGTCAAATGTCGGCAAAGTAAATTTTTGATTCTATTGCATCGACACGAGAAGAAGGAGCGGCCGCTCCATACGACACTGCTGTGAGGAACTTGCTAGCCACAAAATTCACAACAACCGAGGACTACTGTGATAAATTTATGCAACATTATCTCAGTGTGAACAGCGCAGCAGAGTCAATGACTGCGGATAATACGCAACCTGACTCCTGCAACACTTACCAGATTATGCCTGGATTCGCAAGTTCTCTATTTTTTTAGGAACTTATAGTGTAGACCAGTTAGATACTTGGAGGCAAACAAAAGTTTATGATAATAAAAACAGATAGATGTCACTAGAGCATTTGATGTCAACTATCAGACAGGTAAGCAGTTCCAAGTCAAATTACTTAGGGCAAGGCATGGCAGCAAGGAATGAAGTTGAAGCTCAAGAAAGAAAAAGCGCTGGTAAGGAACCAGATGATCGGTGTTGGCTCTGTCGCCATCACCACAGCAATAAGGAATGTTTTCGGCAACACCCAGATCTGAAGTCGGTAAAAAAACCGTTGAGAAAGGGTAAAGGAAAGGAGAGAGTCACGGCAAAGGTAGCACACGAAGAGCAGGTTGAGTGTCAAAGTGAAAGTGATAGTGAAGATGAGTATGAAGAGGTCTCAGTTAGTAAAGTAGCTAGAGCTGCATCAGTTAACTTATTGAAAAATTCTCTACTGCAAGACACTAGTGCATCACATCATTTTATTCGCAGTGAAAGTGACTTTATCACTTTTCGGAAATTAAAAAGACCCTTTAAATTCGATCAAGCTGTTGGCACATCAGAGCTAACACATCAAGGTATTTGTCAGCTTAATATAGGTATTGAAGTTTTAGAGCTTGGTGAATCTCTTCTTTCTCCGAAATCGGCCTGCACTATAATTTCAGCAGGAAGATTAAAGGAACAGTACGGAATTGTCGCAGGAAATTCCAAAAAATTACTAGTCCGTATAAAAGATAATACACCTGTTGCATGGTTAAAGACAATTGATCACGTTCTCTATATGAAGTTAAACCCCTGAAATCTAAAGATACCACTCAACCTGTAAATAATATCGCGGCACCAAGTCTGGCCAGAATACCGCAAGTAACCAACGCTCATAGATGGCATCAACGCTTAGGACACTCCGGACAGCAAATATTAAAAAAAACCGCACAATTCTCGCTAGGGATGGATGGCATTTACTACTCGGAACTTACAACGTGCGAAACTTGCCATCTAAGTGAAGCACAGCGTTTTGTTTCCAGGGAACCAAGACCAACTCCTGCTGAGCCTCTGGATGAGGTTTTTGTTTAAACAGTAGGAAAATTACCTGCCGCCTACATTAGTAACCAATACGCAGTCATACTCACAGATGCGAAAACAAGAATGAGATGGGCAATATCAACCACCTCAAAAGAAGAAATAGCAACCCAGATTGTGAAGTGGATTGAATATCAGCATCACCAGTATGGGAAAAAAGTGCGCATAGTATTCAGGGATGGAGATACGGAGTTTATGCGTATCAAACAGTACAGTAATGAAAATAGCATTCGCTCTGATACTTCAACACCATACACCCCAGAGTAGAACGGTGTAGCAGAAGCTTCTAATAAAGTCATTCTAAGAAAAGCACGCTTTATGCTAATTGACGCTTGCATGCCACCAGGTTTTTGACCATGGGCGGTTGAACATGCATGCTTTATTACCAACAGGCTTTATTGTCTACGCACAAAAAGGGTACCAATTGTTGATTTTCTAAGCGGCTTGAAACAGCCCCATCATGAAAAAGTTGACTTTTCTTGCCTACCGCGGTTCGGTTGTAGAGCATATAAACTAGTAAATCCAAAACCAGGAAAATTTAAGGCAAGATCAGAAAAAGGATGGTTCGTTAGATTTCCAAAAAAATACAAGTAAGAATTATCTCATATACCATCCTCAATGGTCAACTAGGAATGGCTGGAGATGGATTGAAAGTCCTACACCACATGCTACTTTCAATGAAGATGTAATGTTTGGAGACATGTTAAATTCATTTGACAAGCAGAAAACTACAAATTATTGGACTAATGACAACCTGATGGGTATTAATAATATACAAACTAGTAATTTACAGTATCCTCCTCAGTATAACCAAACTTTAAGTAGATTTGAGGGGGAGACACATGACACATCGGAGGATCATCAAATTGGTTCTTCTATTAATCCATCTCCTCTTCCCCCTCAGCAACAAGTAGAGCAATCAAATGTACCAACATCACTACCTAATCTTCCCTCCATACCTCATGATAAGAACTCGAAACGGCTTACTGCGCCTCCTACAAACCCACCATAGGAATTTTCAAACTCATCAAGAAATCAGCCTGCTCCTACCATACCAGATATATCAGATGAAGAATGGCTGCAAAATCCAAAGAATCACAGCAAAAATAGATTGTTGCAAGACAGATTAGATTTAGATCCAATTTCAGATGCTAGCGATGATGATAGTGACTACGAGCCATCTAATCTATCTGATAGATCTGATCATGAAGACCAGCTGAATATTGTTCAAACGACAAGTAATGAATACGAAAAAGAGATTGGAATTCAAAATGAAGATGTGGATGGCCAAGACTTTGATCAGGGAGAGCAAAGTAAGATCCCAGGACATGATGACTCAGAAACAAGTGTATATGATCATATAATGACTGGATGAGATGAAACCCCAAAACTAGCTGGTAGAAAACGGGCACATTCACCACAGGTCGATAATTCCCGCTTACGGGGTAGAAGAGTTGGGCTTGATGGACCAAATTATGATAAAATAATGACTGGATAGGACGACGTATTGCCTTTAGCAGGCCAGAAACGAGAACATTCACCACATGTATAAATTCACACATGCGAAGTAGAAGGTTTGGACTCGAAGGGCCTAAGTACAATCAGGTATTAACAGAAACTAGATGGGAAGAACCATCCCCTATTGCTAGCCATAAACGTAAACATTCACCCGAACCAGATGTAACCCTAAGCAAGCGAGGTAGACCAGTAAAAAAAGTCGGCTATTATAAGCTTCATCATGTGTTAACGGCGCGGAGTGACGGCTCTTGCGCGTGACAGTCCCAGATAGAATTAATATTTTTCTATGTAGTCTAAGTTATGGAAATGAGCTACCTTAAGTACTTCTACAATTACGATTACATTACCTCCAGTAATCTATCTACCTTAATACTCTGATTAATCTTTTTCCAGCCTCTCAGATTATTTAACCGAGTGATTTGAATGAACAGAAGTGATTTCCGTTTATGCCAATCACGTGACCATATTTACTGGACAAAGCTGGGCCTGAAAGATAGCCCAGCTAAGCCGAATCGGGCAAAGCCCGTAACATCATGGCAAAGCAGTTATACCTAGTGGTAATCCAAAATCGTGGTCTGAAGCAATGGAAGGCTGTGAAGCAAAGCACTGGTACAAGGCAGCTGTAGAAGAATGTCAAACACTGAAGAAGACAGGAACCATAGAAGTTATACCACGAAAACAACTTCCAAAAGGTCGAAGGCCCATGAGGTGTAAATGGGTTTTTAAAAAGAAATTCCTAGCAGATGGATCATTAGAAAAGTACAGAGCCAGATGCACTGTGAAGGGATATACACAACGCTCAGGTGTAGACTATAAAGAAACATTCGCGCCAACACCACGTGCAGAGACTGGCCGCATTCTATTAGCACTAGCACATAGATTTGGATGGCATAGACGGCAAGGTGATGTGCCATCAGCATTTCTGAATCCTGATCTGGATTTCGACCTATACATGGAGATGCCCTAAGGTTTAAAGGAGGAAGGTCACATTATTCGCATCCGAGAAGGCCTTTATGGTCTCAAACAAGCTGCAGCACTATGGTACGATGACGTAAAATCATTTCTGGCTAAGCAAGGCATGTTTCCTACCACAACTGATGTATGTTTATACATCAACAAGGAGAAGGACCTATACGTCATAATACACGTTGATGATTTCCAGGTCATGGGACCCAAGATCAATAAAATTGAAGCTTTAATGAGGGCTCTAAATAAAAAATACAAACTGAAATCTGTGAACACTGACCTTTTCTTTGGGATTTACATTAGTACCTTAGACAAGAATACGCTTAAACTTTTACAAGGCCAGTATGCGCGTAAGCTTCTTGCCAGGCATGGACTTGAACTGTGCAAGTCAGCAAACTCGCCTCTTGAACGTCTAATGTCACCTAACAGCTCAGAGTATACAATACAGAGAAAGAAGGAGTATAACTCGATAATAGGTGGCCTTCAATATTTAGCCAATAACATGCGTCCAGATATTGCTCATGATGTCAATCACCTTCCAAGGTTTTTAACAAATCTATCTGAGGAACACTTCAAAGCAGCTAAAAGAGTGCTTCGTTACATTTCAGGAGATCCGGACTAAGGGATAACCCTCATCGTAGATGATAATAAACCAGTTTTAGAGGCATATTCAGACGCAAATTTTGCGGGTGATCCGGAATCAACAAGGTCAACAACTGGATCTCTCATCAGATTGGCATCAGGACCAGTCAGTTGGAAATCTCATTGTGAAGGAAACCAAGTTGGTATAATAGAATTCAATTGATTGAACAACTGTACTATGAAATCTATTCTATGCTAACAGCGACTGCTACTTATACGCAGCCTTCGACTCAAATCATACACCAAACCTAATCTTAACTTGTTGCTCATCACCTACTATCAGATTCATTAATCCATTCGTGATGTTCGTTCTCGTCAATATTTGGAGACACTAATGTTAACCGTTGGCAATATATTGACGTTGATCTATTTAGATAAATTTGGTGTTGATAGTTGAGTGATAGTTTAATATGGGTGCTAATCATTTCGACTAGTCCTGTAAGTCCCCTGTCTTCCTAATACGCTTAGGCACTCGTCTAAGCATAACAATCGGCTAGCCCGTAACACTCATCAACAACGTGAGGTTGTCTTATCAACGACTGAGGCAGAATATCTAGCTGCTACAGAGACGTGTAGACAATTGCAATGGGTTAAGTCCCTCATCTATGAACTTGGTCTTCAAAATCAAATCGAAGGAGCTGTGCGAACAAATTTGTATGTTGATAATCAGTCAACAATATCATTGATTAAGAATCACGATAATCACAAACGTTCAAAGCACATAGCACTTCGTAATAACTACTGGCGTCAGCAATACCAACAAGAAGAAATAACAGTTCTCTATGTTCAATTGAACCAGCAATTAGCAGACAGCCTGACTAAGGTAAACTCTAAAGTTCCTTTGCAATAAAATTAATTATTCAATTTTCAACTAAGGAAGCTCTGTGTATCCACATCAATTGACGCTTATCATCGTCAGGGGGGAGTCTTATGACCTGATATACTTCCTCTACAAAGATTAGCTAGTCTATACCAGAAATGGTTAGACTAGTATGGAAATGGGATAAGTAGAAGGTTGTTAGAAGCATCGACAATATCGAAGAATATTCTATATCATGTGACTAAACATCTTAGCAAGACTAGTGTAAATCGAGCAGGTGTATATAAGATGGTACTAGAGCATTGTTTTAGGTAGATATAGACATCTCAAGTTGTCAATAATGCATTCCGCGCTCTAAGCGCAAAAAACTACAAACATACTGTGATCAACCTTTCCTCCTGCTTATTAATCATATCATTGATGTGCCCTGTAATCTTGCATTTACAATAAGATTTCAATATACAATTATTATTATCTGACAATCATAAAGAAATTAATATTTGTTCAGGGATGTTTTGAGCCTATGTTTGAATCTTGATATTCTCCACAATTTTCCAAAGCCATGGCCAGTTTTTCGAAGGGACAGTTGAAAGCCTCTATTACAAGGATCATGATTTTTTTTTTTTGATTTTTTTTTTTGATTTTTTATTTTTATTTTTATTTTTATTTTTATTTTTATTTTTTTAAAAAAACTTTCGGCAACCCATTTAATCTTGCCGTCGCGCGCTCGCATCGGAGAACTATTTTATTTACGAGACTAGTTTTTCCTAGAAAGTCTTTACAATCGCCTGACCCTGACTTCCTGTATGGGCTTGAACTGCTTCAATTAATGCGTTGAGACTAGGATAACCAGGATCTATAGAAGGAGAATTAAGATTCATAGTGATAATTGGTATTTCAAAATGATGAGGAGATTATGTGGAAACGTTAATTAGAGAGTTGTGATAAGAAGTTTGGAAGGTAACGTAATGTAAAAGGGGATGCTTATTAGTAAATATATATGAGTAGTCCAGTAACGTTGACCAGGAAACGGCTTCATACTTGAGTCCATTAATTTCGCTGACTCTATTTTTGGCTTACAGGGGTACATGAAGAAAATGGGGAAGTACCAGAAGCGTTTACGGGTGTCTCAAAATATATACGTTCACCAATTTAGGGACACCTTCAGAAAGTTGGTTTAACCTTACGTTATACTCAATTATGGAAGGTCAGATAACTAAAGCTTGCTATAGTCTCATATAGTCATCCCATGTTTCCACAGAATCAAAAGCTGAGAGTTGTTATGCAAGTAAATTTTTATTTATATGCCATACGCACAGCATATGATTAGAAGAAGGAAAGATAGTAGATGTGGCGTTTTTTAATGCAATTTAATGATATATCACAAAAATAGAGTTTTCAATATAAATATTGCATCTAGTGACGAAGTTGTTTAATTCATTCATGGCCTACTCCTATGATTCTTCGCCCTCGCTGCGTAAGAAACAGAAGAACAAGGTGAAAGTCTGATTTGTGGCTGCCATACCAATTCCATGCAGCAAAGGCATATGATATCTATTGGTCTTGTATGTGCTATCAAGGAGGAAGACTCTGTTTGCTGTAAAATTTTCGACAATTATTTCAGCGGATCTTAGGACAATAAACAAACTCTGTAGGTAGCCGTGACTATCACGAGAGAAAACAAATTGAATGTTTGAGAAAATTAGTATATCCAGTAAGGCTTCTATTGGTATTCTTCCATTTAACATTTTTCTCCTTTTTGAAGCCTTGATATTGTAAATATCACGAATGGTAGAGTTTTTCTCAGCGTTTTGCTGGCGTAACGCATTAAGAAGAACGCGAAGCGTGGCTCAAATGCTACTCAAGCTGTGTTCTTTTCAGTTTCAGTCAGAGCTCTTGATTTCGGATAAGCTGCTACGTTTTCGGTAGCCTCATGATTGTGTGTATTGTTGGTAATTATTGATGACCAACTAGTTCCCTCTGTATTATCTCGGGATATTCCATTACAACTCTAAGATATGCTTTTTACTAAGCCTCCCGATTTATTTCAAAGATGCGAATGTTTCCTCTGCTAGCATAGCCTCTTCTAGCGGGGAATAGTTGACTACCATGAAGTTGTCTGTTTTGGTAAAGCTAGACATTTTTGGATAGGAATCTATGGTAAGAGGTAAAATGTAGACATGTTCTAATCATGATAGTAGCAGAGTAAACGATAGAATAGGAATTCAACTGGAAGAGGATTGTAATATGGTCGGTCTATTACCTCTAGAATAATGAGTTGGTCTCTTTGGTGGGTAGGGTGTGCAGTGAAGGAAAAATGGCGAGTATGAAATACAACATAGAGCTGTTAACATCTGTCCACAATGTCCGTAAGAAACCCACTTGAACCGGTCGTCAATGTTTTCAAGCAACAAGTTTTCAATAACATGTTCGTGACTGACACTTCAGTCTTCCATAGCGACGTGAAAAAACATGCATGCTCAGAAGAGATCCGCACGACGGTTATGATATGTGAAGTGTGTGAAGATCGGACTTAAAAAATGGCTAAAGTGAGTGGTGCTGGTAAAAGTGCGTAGTGTGAATTGGTAGAGTTAATGCACCAATCACAACTTTATTAATAATGAGAAGGACAGGGATAATGGAAGTAAAAAATATTGATTTGTGGTTGACATTTCCCTCAATACCCTTTGAAATAATTGAAAAAAAAAAAAATTAAAAGAACATCAATTTTAGAGTTATATATATATATATATATATATACAGTACAAAGCTGCTACCAAACAGCCGTCCGATCTTTCTCCTCACATTGTCGTTCGTCTATACAACTATCATTCTAGAGCTAGCTAGGCGTAACAACCCAATTAACTCAAATAAGTCACTCAAAATCTTGAGAATTTGCTTATCCTTGACTGAGGGTTTTAGAAAGTGTGCTTCAGAGCTAGTCGCATCAATTGTATGTGTTGTTTTGTAAGTTGATAAAAAAATAAAATAAAAATAAGTAAAACCCAGGCAGAAAGAAGAATATTTAGACTTTAACTAGATTCAAGCGAGCGTGGAATAAAACCCTAAAGTGAGACAGACTATGATCCACTTTCACAGGAATAGAACAATTACCATGGCAGTGGGTTTAGCTTGGTGCAATAAATTTGTGATTACTAATCTCTCACTTAATTGAGGGGCTGTAGGTCGACAGGCTCTCGAAACAGCATATAACACCCGAATATCTTCTTGGATTCTTTCGACTGATGTAATAATAAAATATTAACTGGTGGAGTTTATCAATTGTGCTTTTTATCGAGGCTTCTGCGGCTGCTATATTATATTGTAATAAGAATTTTGGCAAGGTTAAGATCATGTAGTTTGGGTCGCTTCAACATTTCCTTTTTATTTTAAGATTTCCTTCTGCCGCGCATCAGACGATCGATCTCAAGCCTTGTCTCATATAACAAAAAGAAAAAAAAAAAAAAGAAAAAGCCAAATAAAATCATTTTTACAAATTTTTTTCCCCATGCGATTATCGCAAAATAATTTCAAACATTGTTTAGATGATCGCTTTGTTTTAAGGAATTATCGCTAAAGTGGGTTCGCTCTGACGGTGCTTAATCAATACTTATTCTTAGCTATATCCATTTCATCACTGGGGTTTTTAGTTAGTTCTTTATGAGAAAGGGTAAGAGCATACACACACCTACTGGACGACGATTCTGGGCTCTGAGTAGATTTTGAAATTTAGAATTTCAATAGCTTTAGTAATACTTGTATTAAGATTAAGATTACTTGTTCAAAATTTGATATACTTGAATCCAATTTGAGTTAGTTTGGTATTTTGACTGCTTTTTTAAGTCTTCGTAAGGTTCCCCCATAAACATCATCATCAAAGACATAATTCATTCAATTTCACCGTGAGTCCCCAATTCAATCCAATTCTTTTTAAACGCATGTACTATCCAATTTTTCTGAAGAACATATTTGATGCTTGCTAACTTATCGCCACTTCGTTGCTGATTTTTAAAATTCTTTTCGCCAAAATGAAGGAATTTTTTTATTTAAAATGTAGTTTCAAGAGTTACTTAAGCTCCTGCTTTAATGTTTTAGCCTTTTCAATGATGAAATCTATATTATCCCACTACCCTGGTTTAATAGCTTAAAGCTTTTACTCGATCTGACTTCGTAATAACATTGTTTTTCTTTTGAATAAATTTCCGAAGCAGTTGATTTGGGCTGAATGAATGTCTTCTCAATTCTCATTAAATAAGTATTTCTGAGTGATCATTCTTCAGATAGCCACGAAAAATTCCGTTTTTTAATAATAAAAGAGCCCCAAACAAATATTGAGCTCAAGTCTTGGTTGGTGAATTAGGTAGTCCTGTGGTAAATTTATTACCCTCGAATGTCTTGTGCCACCTTGGTAAAGGAGCATTGTAGTTGGGCATTATAAAATGAGAATATTTTAAAAATTTATCGTCGCATCTATTATTTTGGGATTTGCAAATCTCTGCATTTTCAAACTGATACCTAAGCGCATTTAGAGTACTGGCATCAATTGTGCCACGAGAAGCGCTTCGTGCAGGAACGGGAGGCGGAGGACCTCTTTTAGGTATGTGTACCAATCCTCCGCCAGCCTTTTTAGCTGATTGCAATACAGTTGCTTGCGCAGAAGCAGCTTCGAAAATTATAGGCTCTTCTTCTTCGTCTTCTTGCTCACAGTTATCATTTTCATCTTCATCAACATTTGTAGAATCTATTGATGCAGTCTTAGGCTCGATTGGATTTATTTTGGGAATTTCGTCTAATTTCGTGTTACTGATATTTTCATGGCATGTCTCCAATAAAGCCAAGGATCCAAGAGGTATTTTTATTGAATCAGTTTCGCCACATTCTTTAAATGGTTCTTCAATGGATTGCATATATTCACTTGCTGTGGGACTTGTATTAGGCGTCCATAAATCATCTGTTTGAGTCGCCATATTCATTGTTTGTGTGCTACGGTCCATGCTTGTTCTAGTCCTCGTGCTTACATAACTTCCTCTGTTACTTCTAGAAATTTGGGTATCAATGCTTCGGCGATTTATTCTTGCAAATATAGGGCTAGTTGGACTTGGATGATACTCAAATTGGGTACTCGAAGGTCGAGTCCGCGACCCTGATTCCCGAATTTCAAGACCAGCTCTCTCAAGCGCTAAAACACCAAATGGATCGGGATCCTCAGCCTCAGGAATACCGAAAGAAGAGGTACGAGAAGAGTACATATATGCCTCACTAGGAGAAGTCTGCATAGCAAGCTGTTCAATAACTTGTTTGTTTTCGTCAGAGCGACCTTCAGCAAATTTAATCGTTTCCAAGAGCAACTTGACTTCATTTGATGACTGTTGAATCTTACCAGCCAGGATGTCAGCCACGCCAGCTCGGGGTCCATAAAAGCGTTTATTCTCTTCAATGCGTCCAATTATTAGGGTATCATCAAAAGAAGCATTAGAATAGAAGCCTCGGGACTTTGAATAAGTGAGAATGGGTTGACTAAGAATCAATCAGCTTAACGAATCTTTCATATACCCAAGCATTGACTGGGTAAACTTGTTATAATAATACACTGTCATTAGGGTAGAGACAATGCAAAGGTTGAACATTTAATTACCACGTACTCTATATTTATACACATTTCTTCCTCCTCACTAGAACCTATTTCACAAAGTGGACCCGATAGAGAGGGAATTTCCCCGCCAACTATTGTTCTTATGCCGGTAAGTCTGTCTAGAGATTTTCGGTCATTGAAGACAATTATGCAATCATATATGTCCACACCTCCAGCAAAAGATAGTCGAGAAGTTTGAAGTAAAATTCCTGACGGTGGACTCCAGTCTCCATCTCCCTTTCTCGCAACTAGTACTCCCGATCCTCCAGACCCTGATACCCAAAGGCCTGCTCGGCATGCTGTGAATATGGCCAGTCCCACAGCATTCTGTATGATTTTTCTCGGGATTATAGCTAAAGGTCTTGGACCACTAATGTGAGTGATAAGGGGCTGATCTTGAAGCTGATCTAAATCTATATGAGAGCCATTCTCTAATTAACTTGTTACTTTATGTAAACTGAAATTGTATTTACATGGGGGAGACCTACTGCAAAATGAGTGCAGAATCCGTGCTGCTCTCTCTGATTCCTTGTCTAAAGTAGAAGGCCAAAACGTTTCGAATTCGGTAGTATTACAGAGATTTTTATCTGATACAAAGGAAGGCTCAGTAAGCATTCTTAATTCAGATGCTGAGACTGTCGAATATGAGCGTGTTGTAGAAGACAAGTTTTTGGTCTCTGACCACGACCAAGACTTATCAAACACATGCTTAGGATCGGCTTTGGTACTATTCTCCCATGATGGCAGTAGTGACGTTACGCGGCGCATTTTCTTAGAAATAAGTCTCCCTCTTTTGGAGGGAAGAATTCTGAAATGAGGTGTAGGCAGAAACTACAAAAAACGTATGAGAATTAAATGTAGCACAGGCTTCAGGGCCGCATCGAGACCAATCAACCAATCAATATTCTATTCAACTGGGTGCGAAGTAATGGAAGGCCTAAATTGCTTCTCCCCCCTCCCTCCATGAAATGGAATGGCCGTCAGCACCGCGAAATAAGTACGAAAAAACTTGAGAGAAATGGGGCAGTCAAGACTGGGATAAGAATAACGAATAGAAAAGTCTCACGTATTCTGAGGACACGCAGGGAGTGTTGGATAGTTGAGTTCAAGGCAGACAAACAACGGACGGCCCAAATGCAGGTAACAAACTGCTGGAGGAACAAAAAGCGGATGCCCGACACCAACTTAAATTTGACTTCTTCTTCGCGCCCCCCTCCCCCAACTCAGCCCCCCCCCCCAGCAGGCCACCCCACTCCTACAACCAGCTAGTTGCCTGCTATGTACCTGCACACATCTTGCCCCGTCATTATTTTTTTTTTTACTTCTGCAATCCATCAATCATCTAATAAATCAATCAATGCCTTTCGCGCTCGCGCTTTCTTTTTTGCTTTCAAGACAACGCGCACCTACGCAACCTTGCACCGCTTCAGCTGGTCCAGTTTCAAAATGCGAAGTGTCCGCCTCATGCAGGTAATTTTGTCTGGCCGTCCATGGCAGACGAAGATTTGTGACGCTCAGCCGTGCCGTCAGCCTGGCTTTTACGCCAAGCAATATTGTCGATCATAATTTTATATTCCCTGCTACTGCATCTGTTAGTTTGTGTTAAAGACGTTGGGCCCCCCTACTGATCTTCATGTCCTAACATCATTGTTCACATTAGACGTTAGATTCTAATCACACAAGCCCTCAAGCAAGGTTTGCTCTAGGGGACTGCTTGTATCTGTTGCGAGCAGCTAAAAACCGTCGAGAGGTGAAAGAGCTAAGTGGGAGCTACAGCCAGGGATGGGATATCATTCCTTGTCTAAGCTAACTGGCATCGTCTGGGATTGTGAGTATGAAAACATCCAATTTAACGATGAGACAGAGAATTAATTTAGTGCACGAACTCTCATCGCCCCCTGCTACTCGGATTATACAACTTATGCATCTATGCTGAGCACAAAACACACAGTCAAGCATCGATAAATCGGTTGTGCTATACAGAAAAAGCCACTCACTCTCTGACTCCCCCATCTTCCGAGCCGATCATCCACGCTTCCATCGAAATCGAAGTCGAAGTCGCTGTTTCATGTATTTCGGCGTGTATCGAGGAGCTTCGACGGTGGACAAATTCAATTACTCTTTCTGTTTGTTAGTCATGCCGGATAGGCTCTGGCATGAATTGAAACTCTCAAGTTCAGATATCGCCCACTCTTTCCGTCTGACCAATTTCTGAGTTTTTTCTTACCCCTGACTCATCTTACTTGGACCTGCCTTTTGATCAAATCCCGTGACGGAAAAGCAAAAGTTATACTTTTCGATTTATAATTTTACCAGATTCTGTCTTTTGCTGTCCCGAGCCGGAAAACAGGCTGAACGGAGACTGGTCAGTGCTGAAGAGAGAGAGAGAGTGTGAGTGTACCTTGTATATTTTGCACGGCTAATTTATGTAAGGTCAGTCACATAAAACGAAGGCATACTAATTATTTATGCAGTGCTCATTACATAACTATTATTTGAGTGTACAAACAGCTCCGGACCCCAACTAGACATAGGAAAGGGGTGCTCAGATTTGCAAAATTTGACCACATTTCTTCGCGAATACACTATACAAACTTTTCCACTCCCGTGTGGAATTTACACACAAAATCACTTTGAAAAGAAAGAAGGAAGAGGAGCTAGGTTCGAAGAACACAAGTCGCAATTCAATTTACTCCCAAAAGCAAATCTAACGATCTGTGTGACGTGTCGAAAAGGTAATGAGACGGTTGTCCTTGGTAAAACCCTTAAGCCTGCACACGGGTTGGCAATGAAGTGGAAATGAAATTTGAAATGTAAAAGAATATAAGCAGCCGTGGATATTGCTAACGTTGCGCCAGTCAGGACTGACACGGCTCCAAAAATTACTTTTACATCCAACGTTGTCAGCCCGTTTTGTTTGGTTAATCACGATAAATGATAGGCAATGTTGTTTTGCCAATGCCCCATTTGTTTCTACCCTGGTAATTCTGATGCAGATCTTCTTATTTGCGAAAATCATTACAAGACAGCCTAGTAGAAGCTTGAAAATTCACGTTGTTACGATAATTGTTTCCTGTGGTATTTCTTGTTCTTAGCACTTTTAGTTAATATTGTCCCGAATGTCTATAACTATGAATTAATGAAAGACACATATGTGCTCTTTACGTATGGGTCAAGATTGTCACCTAAGCCTTCTTTGCGACTTCAGACCAGCGATACCTGCACTAGTCATCAATGGATAACATACGAGATAATGTCCAGTTTCAAGTGTATTGCTGCCGAAGAAATCCCCCCAAAAATAACTGAGCACGGTCTCCTTTTTAAAAGGCCGACCAGCCGGTCGCGACAGATCCACGTATTAAACCAAAGGCTCCCTTTCTCTCATTCTAACCTTTACTCATCTTCTTTTCTTGTTAACGATCTGAATAGAAAGAAGGTTGCGAGAGGATGGCAAAAAAGATTTTAGCGAGAGTCACTACCTCATATAAGCCTAGTCCAGTCTTATATATTATCATAGATTTGCGATTGCTAGTAAGTAGATATGTGCAAGGGCTTCAAAACTGTCAAGATTAAGATTGGACCTTAAGAGACAAGGTATATGATGATCCGAATCAATGTAATTAAGAGGAGGAGTGAGTCTCGACCATTGATCTTTCATCGGGATTTACATCCACCAATTGGTGAAAAGTATATATCAACGGCTTCTCTGGCCGCCATTTTAGCGTCTTGAACCATACATCCCACCTTTTTCAAATTATAATTGCCAACATATTTTTTTCTTGGAATATAGGCAGGTACAGTTCTTCCACGGCAGGAGCAGAAGCCCAGCTACTGGCTGGAAATGTTACAACTTAGTTTTAGCTAATCCAAATTTGAAGTGAAAGCTGAAAGCTGGTGAGAGATACTGCTTATTGGTGATGGGTCATCGAACGCCTTGGCTAGTTGTTGGCCTGTATAAATAGGTAAGTGGATTGAAAGCCCCGTCATGAGTATACATTCCTTCCTCGCACTTAGGATAGACGATCAAATCCAGCAAGTATTTGATGATTTATTATCCGCATGAAAGAACTAGTACTTATTCTCAGCGCGGTAATCCTTCTCCGTTTTAAATTTGGCCATTGTTTAAATCTGCTGGAAATGAAATTTTCAGTTCGAGTGTTAATTGTTTTGCAACACAAAATAAATATCTTTATAACGTGAATTGTCAAGCTTCAGTAAGCCTGTCCTGTGATGATTTCCGCAAATCAGAAGATTGATGTCAGAATAACCGGGATATGAGCAGGGGGGTGTGAACCAAATATACATTACGATTCATACTTTCTTTACCTTACCCTGTCGTAGGGATACGAATAAGCAAACCATAATTGAATGTAAACAACGTCGAGATAGAAACACTTGATTATTAGAAAGCCATAAATAGTTCTAAGGTAATTAATGCTTGTAAGTTAAGTCCCTCTAGCTATCTATGCAATTAAATAATTACACTTTCAAGACACTTTCTCTATTGTAAGATCTTCTTTGAGATACTCTACATTCGTCGAGCGCTGAACTTACCATGAGCTAGAAACTTCAACAACCACGTTAATTCTTACATCTTCCCGCTATATTTACTGCATACGTCGAAGTCGCATTCCTCTCAAAAAATTTGGTCAATAATTTTTGAAGAAGATGGGTTTGCGGGCGAGCAACTTGATTGCATCTAAGATGAACTGACTAGGAGAGACTCACAAAATCTATATATTAATTAGGTCAAGAAAATCGAAGGAAAGACGTTAGCTTCCGGTCAATTCATTGTAAATAGGAGATTGTATGGGGTCAGAAGTTGTCGAGAAAATTTATAATCAGTATCACTACCAAACGAGCTCCATTGTTGCTGTCACCAAACTTTTAGCCCCCTAAGCTGTCTCTGAAATAGTCAAATTGACTTGACTGAATTACTATAACTCTATAAGCTATAAATACTATTTTAAGTGGGAAATTTTTGAAAAAATATGTTTTCTCAGATAAGCATAAATGGTTCGCACAAGTGCGGTAATATGGAGCAGACATACGGCTTTTAATGACTTATAATTCTAACAATGAGTAGCAGGAAATTAGTTTGTAGGACTCATAAATGTAAGGCACATCAGATACAAGCTTATTTAATTGGATTTGGATAAAATTCCATGGTGGTGAAGAAATTACTAACTTGCTGGAGTTCAGATTTACTACACCATCAAGAAAATATTACATAATGTGAAAACTGGGGGAGACTGGCGAAGTTGGCCATCTAATTGGCTCTTTCAGTCAGGGCCCTTTGAACTGCAGTTTACAAGGGTCTCACACCAGGAATTACCACCGCAGCATTTGTTTTACCTAACATTAATTACGTCAAATGCTAGTCTAGGTTTATGCATTGCATAACTGCCCTTCGTTTAGCAATCTGTCCTCATCCTTTTTTCATAATCGTTGACTCTTACTACTATGAATTAATTCTACTTCAAGTTTACACTTCGAGGATTCTTGAACACTTATCCATTTTTCGCTCATTATATCACAGAACGAGTTGGATCATAATATGGCCTTCGTTGCATATTCATAAGTTAATAATCACGTCACTCTTGCTAAATTAATTTGATCAGGTCAACAAGCAGCGGTCGCGAAGACATGGCTAGCAATGCTTCGCATTAAATAGAAAGCATAGACAACAGTTATTCAACTTTCACGAGTTCTAGAGTGCAGCTTAGAACTATAGAACTATACAAGATCTTGTAGGACACAAATTTTGTGACTTTTATCACTTTACCTCATAGTTCAACGAGACACACATATGTGCTATGTTATCGATACGTGTCGGAAAAAAAAAAGGTTGGGAGACGGAAGATTTCTGAAAACAACACCATGCTCCATGAATTGACGTGATATACAATGAAGATGCATAGCAATTTTCTAAGTGATGTGATTTATAGCAAGACTTGGACGTTATATTTAGACACTGATCTGCTCTCTTTACAGCAGGGTGACATAAGTCACTCCCTTGACCATGAACATATCAAGGTACTTTCTTTGGAAATCAGAAAAAGAATACTACATGTTAGGATTGGAGCCATCAGCACGTTTGTAACATCATTCGTGATAGCAAAAAAAAAAAATATATATATATATATAGTAGGTATGGTATATAGTATGATTTAAAAAGAGTGGTTTGGACAATACACGACGATGTAGCTGAAGTACAATAATGATGCTCGGTCATGAAGCTAGACAAAACCTGTAAGAATATGGATAAGTGGGGTAGTAACTGGGAAGCTATGTATTTTTTTTTGATAAATAGACATTTAAAAGAATTTATCCTTCAAAAAGGAATAAATACATCACTGCCGAATAATAACAAAGCCCATAATTGCGTCTGAAATCGATCTTAACACGACACAACAAATACGAATATTGCATTGCCTGTGTTTTTTTCAGCTGCATATTTTGATCAGATGGAAAAAAAAAAAAGAAAAAAAAAAGAAAAAAAAAGAAAAAATATGGGATGGCACATTTTCCTACTCTTGGGACTTACCTAACCATTGAGGCGACGAGGGTATGGACCGAGCGGATAATTCGGGGAGAGAAATTCCGACCGAAGCCCTTTTATTTTTATTTTATTTTTTTTTTTTTTTCAAAGCTTCCATACTTTTGGAACACTATTATGTAATGTTGCATTCGTTTATGATGTGCACCCTTCTTTCTGTCCTTCTGAACGCCTGTAATACACAACTACTAATTCTATTACTAATTCTATTACTAATTCTATTACTAATTCTATTACTAATTCTATTACTAATTCTATTACTAATTCTATTACTAATTCTATTACCGCATACTTAATGACGTCTTAAGCAATGCTGTTTATTCCTCGGGAACTTTTTAACCTTGAATATTAATGAAAGTTTGAATATTTATTTTTATGCCCCCCGGCCCCCCCCCTTTGAGGTATTTAGGCCACATGCTGCATACTGTAATGAAGCAAGCAGCATGAAAAATAAGAATCTTGTCCTCCAACATTCTTTCCCTGCCACGCTAGAAAATAACCCTTACTAGCTTCTACAACGCGACCGCTCTCTTCCCGGCTACATTGGGCATCACACTTTTTTTTTTTTGTTATTTATGGGATTAATTGATTGGTAAAGTCCAAATCATTTTGAAAATTAAACTATATATATATATATATATATCATCTTCATACTTCTGCTGCTTACTTGTAACTGGAAGTTGAGCTTCACTATCACTTGCAAACCTACGTGATTGAAAATCGAGCCGCTGGTACTGTTGAAGTTCGATTTTGACTTGCATTCAATTTTCACAACTTGGTTCATTTAAGTCCCTAGTAAGACATGTATTTATTCAATAGAATTTTATGATACAGGAGGATAGATTTTAGATATTTGGAGAAACCTTTTCCTCGACCTTTGTAAGCTAAGCTACAGTATAGTTTTTGTTCGGGCTAACGTCGTCAACCCTGCCATCCAAGCATTCACTGTAAACTGCTTCCGCTGGTGCTCTAGAGGCAGGGACTTTGGTTTTTAGATCTAGTAATCATAAAGGTTACCGAAACTCCACAGTCTACGATGGAGCGTCTAACCCGCAATGATGTAGATTAGTGCCTTTCCGGGCTCTTATCATCGAGCGCACACCAGACGATGTCTTATTGCGTATCACATCCCTGCCGGAATGTAATTAATTATGCTTTTATTATTCAGAAATCGACAGTCTTGAGCTTCTGTCCATTCATAGATGGATGGCCGTCTGTATCGAGATTATCGAATTGTCGGATTCCCTTCTACTTGAGAAAAATATAATCCTTGAGGCCTGACTTGCTTCTCTTACTTCAATAAATTGTGTTCGCTACCACTTTCAAGCACTCTTCAAGGTTCAATCTTGTCTGAGACTTCTCTGGTAAGTTTAATTTGACAAGCTCTGTCATTCATTGCAGGTGACTTTATTTAGGATAGTACATGTATTCCTTTGACTTTCTTTTTCATCTAGGCTACCAAAAATACATAGAAATGATACTACGGTAAATTGGCTTATCATTCCTGGAATAGTTGTAATCCGGCTTTAATTGGCTTTTTCGTTTTGGATGGATTACTTTTTAAAATTTGAATGCACGGTCCTTGACTGTTTGGAATTTTATGAGTTCAAATTCAAATGGTAGCCTTGTGACTCTCGGTTAAATTCCGAACCAATTGTATCCCGGATGCTGGGGGATGGCAGTAGGACTTAATATTTGCAAGGAACATAGTTAGTGCACTTAGTATTTCCCTGCCAGGCAGGCTTACTTACCCCGCACCCCATTTCCATTATCGATGATGAAAGATGTCTCATTGAATCTTCAGAGAATCTCAGACTCCCAATATATATATTTTTTTATTTTCTTCTTCACAATTATCTCATCTGAAGTTTAAAGAGATGGAATTCGAAGAGCCTTTACCATGATCCTGTTCGTGTGAAAAAAAAAAAAAAAAAAAAAAAAAAAAAGTCTGGATATTTGATTATACTTTGGACTTAAAATGTTTACTAACCTCTCCATGAAAGCTAAAGTGAATAATCTTTTGTTATTGTGAATAAATTAATTCAACCATTTTCTCTACCTGCTGAAGTAATTCCCTCTTAGGGTAGCTGGTTTTGATAAAATTTAGGAGATATTATAGGCCGATATAATTTGTGGGGGGAAAGTCGAATGGTGATTAATATAATGCAACCCTAGCCCAAATAAGCCACTTATATCGTCATATTTCCTCCGAACCCCCCTGTATTTTCCCCTACCCTGAGCTTTCAACATTATGTAATAATTTTCTAGTTTCTAACTGGCGCAAAAGGGCAAGGTAAGCAAGCGCTGGGGTTGGCTCATAGGCCTATTGCTATAGCAATCATTGAAAAAATGACCTTTACAGACAGAGGTAAGCAAAAGTAAACAACAACTCCTAAGCTTATAAAAGCTCTACTCTTCACTCATAAAATAATCTCTACACTCTTATACACCTTAATTTTTGAAATAGTTTTATGACTTAATTCAATCATAGAAAAAAAACTAATCAAAGTAGTATAGAGCATCGATCTTGACGTAGTCTTCTGGCCAATCTTCTAGTTGTATAAAATTTGCATTCTAATCAGAACACCAATTCGATGCTACAAATCATTTGATCAACTAGATATCGATTAGAGTTCCTATGTCTGTTATCTACCCACTCCCGGCTCGATCCTTGAATATTGAAGCTGCGATTGTTGCCTGTCGTAATGCTACGGCAGAAGACAGATTTAGCTTACGTTTACCTACTATTAAAACAATAGTCAAGGCGTTAATATGTCCTGGCAATGGGAATGTTATCGTGCAGGAAATAAAGATAGCGAATCTAAGGGAATTAGACACTCTAGAAGTAGCTGGCGGCATACCTTGTAGTTTTGTTTATCGGCCAATAAATACTTTGTTAATATTAGCCACCACACAATCCACAATCACCACCTTCAAGGCCCGAAAATGGTCATTCTTCAGCTACAAGCATAACTGATGATGAAAAAAAAAATATTATTCGTAAATCAGAACTTGGTAGTCAACTGAGGTCATCCTAGCTAAATTTAGACAAAAATATAGCCGTGCAACAGCCAGTGGTGTATAGTTGTTAGGCAAAACATAGAAAGCAGCATCTTGGAGGAAAAACACTAATTTGTGCACTGATGAGACTTCTTCCTGGGGAAGGAGACCATAAATTCAAAGAGCAGGACCAAGAATGGTGGTTTGACTACTCTGTGGATGCCGATGATAGCATGACCAAACTATTCTATCTTCCTAAAACATCAATGATGCTTTTACGGCAATTTCCTAATGCGATCATAATTGATTGAAAGTACAATTGATATAAAGCTTCCTTTTTTTGATGAATATTCCATGTGCGTGGCATATTATTACGACTACCAAGTCACATCTTAGCAAAGAGCTAGATGCAGATCTATCAAACGAATTCATGGATGATTTTTCTTAAAGTTTGGAATGCACCAACAAGGGTTGAACTCTCCAAGTTTTAGGGCAGCTAGTTGTAGTGCGTAGTGGATAACTAGAACCCCCAATCGTAGAAATATGATTAAGCATCTTGAAGAAGTATGGTACTCCTAATCGCGAGTATAAATGTAATTTAACAATCTCACTAGGTATACCATTCTACCATAAACCAAAAGAGATGTTGGAATCGTATCAGTGACTCGATTTAGCTGATTTTCATCGGCATTGGCATTTAGTTACATATAATAACATGATAGATTCACAGCTAAACGATGATCAAAGAATTTAAGCTGTAAAGCAACTTGAATATTTGGCCGAAAGCAAAACCTCTAGTGGCTATATCTCTTCCACATGATAGAGAAGAAAGCATGCGATCGAGACTGTTAAATGGCCGGCATTGAAACGCCCGAGGAGTTTGAGACTTGCGGAAAATCTTGTTCCGTCAAATATGGTTATATGTAGATGGAATCATACATTCCACACAACGTCAACCAGTGCGTCATGAAGATGAGCTCAATATCATTACTAGTGGTGTAATTTGGTAGATTCGACTTCATCAGTGATCTCCGATTATTCTAGATTTGTTTCTAATAATGCACTACATCTCTGTAGTGGATGTAATCAGCCAGACAATAAACTGAAAAACTGACAACTGAACGATCAGTAGTGAAGGGATTCCCTAGTAATTACCCAGCACTTTTGCGCCAGTTAAAAGCTATGATATTAATGCATACCCAATGGCCTCGGTGGGGTATCTGCGAGACGATCTTATCCCAAGAAAGAATGATCTGTTATCTAATAGGGTTTCTCCCCTGTAGTTATGAAATTTCTTGGCAAAAAATGTATGGAAAATTCATCCAACAGAAAACTTGTAGGTAGGTCATTTCTTCTAATTTATGCCCAATTCAAACATGATCTGCTGCATAAATGTTTATGCAATCATACAATCAAAATTTACAACGTGAAAACTAATGGAAAGATTTAAAAAAAGATTTACAAATAGCATCACAAAAAGCAGATGAAAACCTCAGTCCTCAGTACATTGTCGGGCCTCCATCAGCATTTATCACCCCCTTACATACGGACAGCATAGTCTCAATAAGTTTGAAAAAGTATTCAGAGGACATGGAGTCCCACGCTTGCTCCACAACTAGTCGTATTGTATCTCGATATAGTTGTTTTCCGCTACCTAGACTTGGATAGATGAGCTGAATGTAATCTTCTATGCTATCGCAAACAGCCTCTTTCGTATTAAGGTATGGAAAGTTAAGGGGTTAAGGAGTTGGACTATTTACTCTCTCATCCATCTCTTCCATCGTCCTAGCTGCTACATAAAGAGAAGCGTTATCCTGCATCACGAAGAGCCAGGGCCGCGTAGGGACCATCCCATTAATTAGAGGTACAATTTTCTGACAGTACTTTTCAGAATCAATAGAACTCCATTGTTTCTCCCAAAATATGTAGAGACCTTTTTCCAGACCTGTAAAACAACCCCAGAACATCCAGCTGATCCTACTCCTTATCTTTTCACCTACACAGTTGATACAGCATTCTTCACCAGTCTAAGGTAAAATTTAAATCCAAGAATAAAATACACATCATAGAGCAAAATATTCGCCTCTCTAGAGATCTACTCTTTTGAATGCTCACGATTCTTCACCCAAGTTTCGTCGGTCCAACGTATAGATATCCAGTCCTCCGCAGTTCAATCAACGTGGGCTTCAGCCCATTCATAGTGAACTCTTTGGTCTGTTCGGGTCTCGGAGGATTCTTATGTGGAGGGTGGCGCTGATAACCTCTTTGCCGAAGCCCAGTCTGAATAACTCTTTCACTGGTACTTAAATATCTTTAGGGACCAGCGGGGAGTTTGAGATAAGTTATTCTTCGATTTATTGAAGATGACTTGACAAAATTGTCTATCTCGTCGACATCTTCGGAAGATAAAATCAGTGAACGACCTTTTATTTTTTTTGTTATGACGTTGCCGCGGCATAATGCGCAACCAAATTGACGCATAGATGATTTTAACTAATTAGAAATTTGTTAGCTATTGCCTAGTGAATGTGCGACGACGAGAGTGAGGCAACGAAAGTCGTGAAATTGTATGGAAAATTAATTGTGTATATTTTCGCCTAATGATCCAGGCTTAGAATATTATTAGAGTTTACTAGCTCTGCACTAGTAGGCTATAATCCCTGAAGCGAGAAACGCCCCCACTTAGACCCACCTACAGTTTATACCGTAACTACAGGGTAATGTTGAAAGCCCAGGGTAGGGGAAATTACAGGGTTTTCCAAAGGAAATTCGACGATATAAGTGGCTTATTTGAGCTAGGGTTGCAAAATATTTATCACCAGTCGAATTCCTAAGATGACTTTAGTCATCTGTCCATATTTTGACCCTAAATTTATCACATGCGCACGCTCACTTGCTTCGGAAATCACGTGAAGATCTGCTGAAAACTTGACCAGAATTATCGTGGCTAAGAGAGACGCAGCATCATATATTCATGGTCAGGTTGTTGAATACTTATATATAATTAAAATAGGAAGATGCTGGAAGGATTTTGTAGCACCGGGGTATCTAAGATATGTGTAAGGATTTCAGCATGAAAGTCCGAACTTCTAATTCTTTTTATATCCTCTCGGCATTTCCGACCATAAGCTAGATTATGTCATGATAATCCAGCAGCTAAGTAAGCTTCGATGAGGCTACCGTCATTATCAACGTAGGCACAAGTTAGTAAACTTCATTCTAGGCCTGTACTTGCTTAGACTACAAGAAAAGCTGTTACCCTAAGGCCACAGTAAAAAATTGTAGACGGAGCCACTAGTAGGGATCTTGGCGAGATAATCATAGCCTAATAAGGAATGATCTGCTATCAAATGGAACTTATGCCCCGTAATTATGAAATTTCTTGGCAAAAAACGTATGGTGAATTCATCCGATAGAGAAATTGTAGGTGGGTCATTTCTTCTAATCTAAGCTTAATTCTTACATGATCTACTACATAAAGTTTTATGCAACCATATCATAAAAATTAACACATTAGCCAAACAATAACTTTACATTCAATCACAAACATACTTATGGCTGGTTCGATGGAAATATCCACGAAATCTCGGGCTCCGTCGACGGACACGAGCTAACAACCTCCCCCGATTCCCTCAGTTGCCCCAACTCACAATCCTCTTATCATCATCGCGTCACCTCCACTACCGTCAAACCTTACTCCATTTAACACATCATTAGTTGGCTGATAGATTCTTAAGCCTGTTGCCCCTTCAAAGAGACCAAATCCAGAAAATTCTATTCAAAATAGTACCAATAACTTTGATGCTGCAAATGCATTCCTACCAAAGGAGCTCGCAGAAATAGTAGCGAACCGTCAGCGTCGTGAACGTGCCTGGCACTCTCGTTTAATGTTATGTACTACCGTTTTAAGTAGCATAGATAGTACTTTAGCAAATATTACAGACGGTATAGAGAAAGAAGAAGCTTTTGCTCTCCAAGCATGCCTACAATTAGCGATAGCTGATTTTGCTGCGGTTGACACGTCACCCGCCCCTCCTTAAATCCCATCACACTCACGGCCAACTAAATTCAGTGGTCATGGATCTGGAAAATATAAGGCTACGGCAAAAGAAGTTATTGTCGCGATTCCCCGGACTATTAAGGGCGCTGTCAGAAGTGAGAAAAATACACATAAAGCCCACAAATTACCAAAACCTCCACAACTAAATGAGAAAACTTAGACTACAGTGGCTCATAATGGCCAGAAGAAGGCTCGGGTAACTTTGAGCATGAAGACACTTGCAAATCCAATAAGCAAAGCGACTCGACGTGTCACAAATCAAAGAAATTCTTTAACAACAGCTTCTACTGACCAAAGACTCTTTGCTCGAATTCCACAATAGCACGAGTGACGGAATCTTTCTCCTGCGGGAATTCGAGAAATAATCATCCAAAATTTCTCAATATCACCATTGCTAACTAGAAAAATTAAGTCCGCTCACTCCGGGTTTGCCTTAAGCCCTTGCAATGCAGAAGCACGGTAGACTATTTTAGATGCAGGAAATGGCCTATTTTTGTCAGGAGCAAAACTAGAACCGGCACCTAATTGGATTCCTGTAATTATCCCAACTGTACCATCCTCGATACGAAAGGCACAATGGCAGGTGGAAATAAACCATTTAATGCTGACATATGAGGTTGAGCGAGTCTGCTCTATGCGACCTGCTCACGTTAAATTATACGGTAGAAATAAATCCGAGGCCCCACACAGAACGTGGATGGCATGTTTCCCAAAAGCTCCACGCACGGGCTTTAGAGTGTTTGACGAATCTGGGATTGCGAGACCATTCAAAAAACAACAGCCGTTAGAGTTTTGCAAACGCTGTAATGGCCATCACCCAACAAAGAACTGCTCAAGAGCACCATCATGTGGAAACTGCGATTCAACAAATTATTCGGAAGACTTGTGTATGGCGACCACTAAGTGTAGAAACTGTAGAGGCCCACACCGATCCGAAAGTTGAAGATGCCTCGCTCGGCCGACACGCTCAGGTGCTCTTACCAAAGAGCGGATGAAAACACTTCGACAAGCTGGTGAACGGGAATTCCAAGCTGTACTTCGAGCAAAAGCTGCTGAAGAATCTGCCACTTCTGCGGAAGATTCTAACGTAGGAAAAATAAGTAGTCAGACTACTGAAGTTGATGCCAACGCCAACATCATCCCAGCGTCTCCTACTGGCAGCTCGATGGGTGATGCATTGCAATTATGAATGGCACCCACAGGGTTGCTATCCCCTCCAGGACGTTCTCAGTTTTATGTCTATTAACGTCGGAAGAGGGGGCGCCACGCACGATATCATATTAGCTCGTGCAGGTGAATTAAGAATAGATGTGTTGCTTATACAAGAACCCTGGTAGTCTGACCGAACGAAGACTCACCCAAATTTTGACTTACATCTCCCCTTTGAAGATAACAGCATTCGACCTCGGGCGGCGGCATATATTAGGAAAGACCCTAAAAGATTAATCTCAACCCAGAATTTCCGTCTTCCCTATCCCGGGACTATTGCTGGGTGGAAGTGAACGAGACTATGCTTTTAAATGTATACAAGGTGCCTCATGATCCTTCTGCTGTCCAACCACTCCTTAGCTGGACACCCACACCTAAATCAATTGCAATCGGTGACTTAAATTCAGTATACTGGGCCTGACAGCTTAGAGCTAACAGCTTTTATGGACATAGGGAGAAAATAGAAAGATGGGCTGAAAAACATAATTTAACTTGTCTGATTGTAGGTGAGCCGACATATTGGGCTGGAAATACATTAGATCTTGTATGGACAAATATCAAAGAAGCAACGGCATGGGTTGCAAAAAAAGAATGTATGACTAGTGACCACCTACCTATATGTGGTTTCGAACCCAACTCTCAACAGGTGAGAGAGAAACCGCCCCCTCCTAACGGAAATTTGCGAGTACCAAGAATAAAGCAGCCACAATTTCCACGGATAGTATCACAATGGCTACCCTCACTTACAACTTTAAATACGACTGCCGAGACGGAAATCTTTGCTCAAGATATATGCTTGGCTTTAAAAAATGCTTTGAAAGCAGTCGGTAAACGGGCTAGCATGGGTAGTGGAAGGAGTGTGCCATGGTTGACCCAGGACTGTAAGTCTGCACACTTAGAATATCGAGACACAGTTGGGGAACAAGAGCGCCGTGTACGGGCGAACAAATGTAGAGCGATAGTTGCCTCGGCTAAAAGAGAGCACTGGAAAAGAAAAGTGGAAGCTATGAATTACTCCCGTGACGCATTTAAACCCATGAAATGGGCGGACCCTAAAAACACTTGCATTACTCCTTCCCTTGGACATGAAGGACAATTTATATCTGATGAAACAGAGCGTGCGACAGTTCTTCGTGATAGCCTTCTAGCACAATTCTCAGTATCTAACGACATACTGCTCTGTACAATATAAGGAGAAGGGTTTATTCCATGGTCGGAGGAGCCATCAGAGCTTGAAGCAAAGGCCTGTACAATTGATAGTGGTAACACCAGCCTGAGAGTTTATTGAATTTCTGTTGAACTACTTGCAGCCTGTTAGAATCATATAGGATCACATGTCACACTTCTTTTTCGAGCCTGTTTACGATTTGGCAACTATCCAACTTGTTTCAAGTTAGCAGAAGTAGTGTTTCTTCCCAAAAACGGACGTCACCCATCATCAGTGAAGGGATAGAGGTCAATTGCTTTGTTTTCTTGATTTGGTAAAGGACTATAGAGGCTTTTAGCCAAAAGAATGTTTCACCTAGCTATTACTTGGGACATAGTAGGTCGACAAAAATTTGGGGCATAACCTAAACCATCTGCAACGGATCTTTTTTCTTGCGTGGTGCATGACATTGAGGAAGCAAAGACGCAAGGCTGAGCCATAACACTTGTGAAACTTGATGTACAAAGTGCTTTTGATACAGTCTCGCATCACAGATAAATTGGGCGGATGCAGGCACAAGAATTGCCTAGATCGATAAGAGGAAACGAAGAGGCTGATTTAGAAGCCCGTACCGCTTTGCGAGATCTCCCCGAGACAAATAATGAGCCCAACTACATTACTTTAGCCTATATTCGTCGTCTTATGCAACAGTGACATCAAGATTTCATAGAGATATGATGGTCCGAAGTTTGTCCGGCTCGATACCAAGGCCTAGACTTGAAAATGCGTCGTAGAAAGCCTCCCAAACTAGCTCTGTCTGTGCGGATTCTTCATAAACTACTAGCGGCTAGAACAGGACATGGTGACTTTGCGGCGTACTATCGTCGCTTAAATCATAAAGACGCTACTCTTGAATGTGTCTGTGGATAGGAGACTACTCCTACCCACTTCATATTTTGCAGGAGACACGCAAATCAAACGCGTAAACTCGGGAATGGCATGATCATGGATAATTTTAGAAGGCAACTGCTTGGACACGATTGCTTGAAGAAATTCAGTGACTTTGCAAAAACAACAGGTTGCTTTGACGACGATACAACTAACTCATCTTCTGCTGGACGCGAGGGGAGTAAACATTAAATTGCCATCACTAGAAATGGCGGGTTAGAGCTTGGTGTAAGAAATGCCGGACTAATCCTAAAATTTATGTCTTTCTTTTCTTTCTTTTCTTTCTTTTCTTTTTTCTGTTGTGTTTCTTTTTCATTTCATGTAATTAAATATCGAGGATTGAACGAGTTTGGCATGCCTGAGGCCATGATCCCGACTATCTCCGCCGGTCCTGTACCTAAAGCGGACTTTAGGGCGTATGCCTAGGACCTTAAAAAGAATAAATAAAATAAGGGAACTAGATTCTGGCCTGCTCCTCGGACACCGAGGAGCCAGTGAAGGCGGTGGTAACCGAGGTCAACAAATGTTTTTTTCAAAATTACAAATGTACAATCTCATATTCTTGCGACCAAGAAAAAACTCAGGTTATACATGTTTTCATCCAATATTGCGTTAGTGACAGACGAAAAACGAAGGCCTGATAACGATTTTTTGGTGATATAAGCTCGGACCACACGCACTCTTTCAGAAGTAGCTCGGTAAGTAATAGACAAATCGAGAGACATTCCCTGATATCTAGAAAAACATCCCAGTCGATTTAATTCTAGTTAGTTTTGCACGATTTAGGATCACTCTGGGTTTTTTCAAAAGTACTTTTTTCTTGTATATTTAGTATAGGTTTCATCATGCTAGCCTTATGATAACCAATAAATTTGAATTTAAAATATATAAAATTCTCACAATCTCTTAAAAATTAACATTATATGTTTCTATACTATGTGCAGAAACGATACGTGATCCCCAACTCTTTTCACATCTTCCGTTAACCAAAAATAAATTTCTATAATAAGTATCAATCAATATTTTTCGCTTATCGGAATTGCAACGCCAATATTATTCAATAATGTGTATTACTTATTTCAGATCTCTAGACAGAAGCTTCTTTTGATTCTATCAATCTTTCAAATTTGTCAAAATTCATAATAAAAGTTCCTCTACCAGCCGTCAAGCTTCTAAGATGCTTCAAGTATCCTACCATTTCCCTTAGAGGAACTCTAGCCTTGACCTGTCGCCGTTGACCTGGAGTATTAGTATCATAATCACTTTCGGAATTCGCAAAGGGATCCTTGGGTACATATATCTTCTTTAAATCAATTCTTGGTAAAGAGGTGCTTGTATCATAATCCTCGTGGCTCATCAGCGATAAGACCTGGCCACTTCGAGCAGCTGATAAATCATGTATAACGGCCCCAAGTGAAGCTTCATCACAAGATATGAGAACATTCATTACCGGCTCCATTATTGCGATTTGATTTTTAGTAAGGGATTCTTTCAGAGCAGTTTGAACAGCCAATTTTGCAGCTGAGGAGAGAGCAGCTGGTGAGGTCTCTTTTCCATAAAAATCAGTATCTAGATCAAATTTAATGATCACATGAGTTTTATAGAGAGGGAATGACCGACGAGGCCCACGAGCTAGTGCTGCCATGGCACCGTTAGATAAAGCAGTTTGGATAATTGAGGTTGATATCTCGCGAGGTAATAAGTTATTAGGGTCACCTTTTCGGGCTGATGAAAGAATATGAACAGTTATTGAGTTATCCCCGTTCACAGTAGTGTTATTCATCTTTACACTTGCATATGTCTCATCCATAGGTTGAACAATAGCTCTACAAGAAGCTCTGCCACTTTTTCCCGCTACTTCTCGCTCGAAGTTATATGATCTTTCAGATGATGCAGAAAGAACATGTTCCCTGTAGCTAATTTCAACATTTCCCATAGATGCTTTAGCCTTGAAATCATTAATTAGTCGATCTCGAGCAATTTCGAGGTGTAGTTCACCCATTCCACTGAGTAACATCTGGCCAGAGTCATTATCGATATTTATCTGTAAGCTAGGATCTTCTCGAAGAAGTACTGACAACAAATTGGCGACATTTTTCTCTTCGCTGATACTATGAGGTTCGATAGCTGCAAAAAAAACAGGTGGTGGAATTTCAATCGTACGTAATTGAAGATCACTCAATGGCACTGGTGGACCAGATTTGGGATTCATATTATTGTATGAAATTAATGTATCTCCGGTTCGAGTGTGCTTGAGGCCAACAATCACTCCAATCTGACCCGCGTCTATGTGATTTATTTCAATGGCTTCAGAAGCCTGCATCTGCAAGATGCGTGGGCTCTTTTCCGAAACATGAAGATTTGTATTCCATAGCGAAGCATTTCTTTTTAGAGATCCAGAATATACTCTAACATACACCAAAATCCCTCGATGTATATCGTTAACAACCTTGAACGCTAGAGCACAAGCTTCTAAGTTTGCAATCAGAGATGATGAAACACTTGATTTATTTTTCTTAGGGTTTGATACTGATCTAGATTTTCCATGTAAAAATTCTCGTAGACAGCTTTTCTGGGAGCCTAGCTTAATATCTGGATCAGGACGCTCAGTGGAACTTGGGAGTATATCATTAATAGCGTCAAGTAAAGGTTGTACACCAATATTCCTGAAGCTTGCTCCTAAAAAGACTGGAACAACTCTCCCAGATCCATCAATAACACATCTTCTTAAACTCTCCCGAATATCTTGAGCCTTGATAGCCATGCTATCATCATTTACTTGCAGCCATACCTCTAGGATTTTTTCGTCAAATTCACAAAGATTTTCTATAAGGCAGTTACGTGCTTTCATCAATTCGTCACAAAAGTCGGGGTCTTCCTTGCTGAGATCTTGAATCTCAAAGCGTTTGATATTTTTTCCATCAGAATTAGAACCCCACTTCAGAGCACAAAGATTCACAGCATCTCCAATACCCATAAATCTTCCTTTGCCTCCTTCCCACCATGGGATCTGACAAACAACGGGAAAACCATGCAAGTCGGATGCAATTTGCTTTACTGTCCTCTCAAACGTTGCACCTTCACGATCCATTTTGTTAACATATACGATTCTTGGAATATTGAATTTTTGAGCCTGAGCCCAAACGATTTCCGTCTGGGCTTCAACTCCGGCGACACCATCAAGAATACAGACAGCCCCATCCAACACACGCAATGAACGAAGAACTTCGAATGTAAAATCAGCGTGTCCAGGTGTATCAATTAGATTGATTGTGTGAGAATGAAGCGATCTCTGATGACTAGTCTCATTGCTAGTACTATCATTCAAAGGTGGCCAGTGAAAAGTAACAGCAGCAGATTGGATAGTAATACCTCGCGCTCGTTCAGCCGGTAAAAAATCAGTCACTGTAGACCCATCATCGACATCTATGGGAAGTCAATAAGTGAACAAAGACAACAATTTACTGAGCCTGACTAAAGACAAAACGGGTGTTATTTCATGCCTCAAGTCTGAATAATGGGTGATTTGTACCTCCGATACATCTAGTATAGCCGCTGTAATAGAGCATACGCTCTGTAGTAGTTGTCTTGCCCTGCTACGTTATCAATACATGTGAGGCAAATAAATCAAGAAAATTTTTCTTACGGCATCGATATGTGCAATTATACCAATATTTCGTGTTCGTTGTAGACTAGAATCCTCTTTATGGGGGGTTTGGATCAATGAAGAGTAACTGCGTGTTGAGTGTTTGACACATCGAAGATATAACTTCAAAGACTTCGAAAATTGATATTTTCGTACTTGATTTGCACTACGAAGCACTGAAATAATCATTACTTTTTTTTCTAGTAGTTTTTACACAACATGGAGTCTCTTTAAAACGTGACTAAATGCTTCTACCATATTAGTTTTGCACCAAGAACTATAGGTCTATAAGATTTTCCAAAACAAAATTAGCAGGAACAACTATATTTTTTCAAAATTTCATTACCATCAAGCATCTTTCTTCCTATAGAGTTTGATGCTAATCTACAGCAATATTACTATTACCTTTGATAATGAAATGCACCCTTGCCTCGGTAAGAGATTTCGAACTTGCCTACAGGAAATTGCGATTAATTTCCTAGTTTGACAATAGGCAGTTTATTTTTATATTTTTCTAGGACTACAAAAGTTTCCTAACGTTTAATTTCAGGCCTTTAAATGTGTTGTTATTTATTAAAAAATTACATCATTTTTAATATTTCCTCGCTATTATCAAGTCTTTCTTTTTCTCGGAGGGAAAATTCTAGGGAAAAAAAAAAGATCTGACAGTTAAGTATTCCTATAAATCTTTTTGGTAAATATAAATAGATTGATCGACATGTTGGGCTTCACAGTAATAATTATGCCAACGATGATAATTAAGGCGTATTTACTCAGATTTTTAATCATCTATCGCAGCAGGGGTGAAACCTGAGGCAACTGCTTCAGGTTTAAAGGATAAGTTTGAAACTCCCTTATTCCATCATAATACCACCATCAATATCTGTTCAATCTTATCGCTAAAAATTTAGAAGAATTTTCGAATCTACGTTAACATCATTTTACTTATCTATTCTGCAAACAAAAATACACAGGAAAAGTAATTACAGGCCTCTATATTTCCATTTTATCTATTCCCTCGTTGTTTCTCATATACTCTTTGCTAGGTGGAAAATTCTGTAGTAAATAGAGTTAATATAAAGTTGATTTTATCGATTTTAAATCACATTTTTTTCCATGTAGATCTGGTATTGGGCTCTTTTTGTTAATAACAGCGAAATATTGACAATTTTAGTGAGTTTCTTTGATTTCAATCTTCACGAGGATAATCTAGTTCAACTACAACATTTCCAAATACATACATTTATCAAACTTCAAGTCTGAAGTACCCTAGTTTCTTAACGAAAAAATTGGGAGAATTATTGAAAAAGTGCTAAGTTTAAAATATATTTAATCAATTCACTAAATGATAGAGAAGAAAAAAATAAGCTGAGGTTACAACCTGTCCCACTCAAGTGACATTGTATTGACTTATTCAATTGAATACCAGACCTCATGAAGTTTTTGAGATGACTCAGAAAATCCACAACAATGTGATATGATTCAAAGAGCTTTTATATTGAATATTGTTTAGTACGTTCAAAACTTTAATGTCTTACACTCCACAATTAAAGAATCAGGGAAAGAAAGACTTGATGTCTTTCTAATCGTAGTGCTTAAACTAAGTTTTTCAAGGAAATGTTGCGGATGCCAATCGTGATGCTGCATTCCTGGCATCAACTTTATCAGCATCATCTTCTGATTCTTTAACAATTGAGAGGTTAGTTATTGTTTTCCCACTGAAGCGATCTACCTCTTCATCGTCTGGAAAATTAAGCATTAAGCTACTGTTAATACTTCTATTTATTTGATCTGAACGTCGTGGTACGCCACTCCATGAGTCACCTTTGGCACCCTGACTTGAGCCTAAACTAGTACGTCGAGCAGCAGGATGTGCCTCACGTCCTAGTCGACTTAGGCCACCCGATGAATCTATAGCGCGTATATCCGGCCGGATTATTTCTAATGTTGCCAATGTTCGTCTTTCTGCCTCAATTTCACGAATTACATACTCCCGTATACTAAGTTTCATTTCCGCTACAGTACGTGTAAACCAACGTCGCTGTTCAAGCTTTAGATTACTTGTCACCCGTAAACTTTTCTGTAGAAGAGATGTTTCATTATTTTTAGCTTCGTCAAATGCTAATATAGCTTCATCAACCTTTTCTCGACGGAGAGAGGGTCCAACTTTGAGCCTATCCACAGCAGCTGATTTACTTCTTGTGAGCTGTTGAGCTTGTAATAGTTCGCGTAGTATAATGTATCGATTAGTTAATGTTTCTTTGACGATGAAAGCATCTTGAGAAAAGTATTGCATAGAGTCACCGATTGTAGTCGCTTCAGCAGTACCTTGCGCTGCATGATAATCTCCTGTGGTTTGAATTGTCTTTCCCATTTTTCGATAAGCATTAGATAGTCCTTGATGAAGCTCCTGAACATGCATTGAGCCAAGTTTTACTCCAAAATCAGATTCTGCAAACCCGAGACCTATTTCATTATATTTAGCGATTCAAAAAGATTAAATCTTTACATAACTCACCTTTTCTAGCCTTTACCAGCTTATCGATTTTATGCCCAGCATCCATCATACCCAAATAAAGAGCCTTGACAATAGGTCGAGCATTCTCAAGCTCTGGTGTATCATCGTGAGGCGGTGCAAATTGTTTTATTACTTTCCTTCGAACACCTGTTGCTGGCTGTTTTTTCCTTAACATAGGGCTATACCCAAAATCACTCTCAATGAATAATATAATTTCATCATCTCTCATTAAAACTGGATTTGCGCATACACAATTCAGCCATTTCTGCATAGATGCTTTGACTCTAGCTTCATCTTCTCCAGTCCCAATACCAGCCGATGTACGCGCTGGAGGGACGGCTGGAACAATAGCTTCGGGATTGGAAGAAATAAGATGTTCCGCGAGTTTAATAAATTCAGAATGTGTTCGGCGAACATCACGAAATTGTGTTGTGCGGAACTTGGGAAGATTTGTCTAGAATGTTAATAATTTCTCATGAATTTTGGTTTTTGGTATTTATTGACTTACATGGACATCGAATCTCAAAATTGGATCTTTTCGTCCTATTCGTTCTAGTCCTGTTATCTTAGCTTGAAGCTTATACTGCACGCCAACCGACTGCTGGCTTTGCTGCCTAGAACGATGATACCTTTGTGGCTCCGCACGATGTCCTTCTTTTGGCTGCGGTAGTTGCGTTTGATGCGAGGAATCGACTGAAATAGTTGCATCAGAAGCTTGACTTTGATGTTCAAATATGGAGCCAGTGCTGATAGTGTTTTGAAGTCCAGGGTTGTGTTCTTCTTCAGTGTCACTTATCAAGGACTTGTCCTCTGCGCTGAAAGCACTTTGTGTTATATTTGAGCTGACCAGCGTACTGTGACCCAGAACTGGTGAAGATTCCCATGGCGAAATTATTGGGTTGTCAGCTTCATGCATAGATTGTGAGTAATCCATTACAAATAAACTGGACGTTTGAACTAATTGAATGAGTATCTTCACATTTTTCTATTGTTCCTTCTATACCTTGCGCATTCATGCAACGGCGTCTCTCCTAATAGTTAATACAGACTGACCAATTGCACCAGAATGAGAAGGAATTATGACGAAAGGAGATCTTGCCACACTAGCGAGCTCTTCAAATATGCTTATCTACAAATTACTCTTCCATCTTTGACAATGCTAACGATGGAAATTAAATCAGAGCGCTGATTGGATTAGACCCTTTTTAGACCAATCATCAATTTCCTTGGCATATCATAGGCCTACGCTTTGAGCAAACTTTCAAATGGACTTAATGTTCTATGGAGCTTAATTTGTTTGACTTATACTATCATCTGGTAATTGAGCTTGCCTAATGTTTAAAGCTAGATAGTTGATTTCCTTGGAGAAATTCTATCTACAGTGCCTCAAAATGCGACTAACTCACACTTACCATTCTATACCCTATACTTCATACGAGTATACTCTTGCTTGCTAAACGCTGGTGACCATCCCAGATACTGGAAGCAAGCCATAGGTGCAGTGTTACAAAAATCCGGAAAGCCCGACTACTCACACCTAATGCTGTCCAGATCATATCTTTCTTCAATTGCTTGGGGAAAATTAGCAAACGAATTATCGCTCAAATATTAAGTTTTTTGGCAGAGATAACGAACTTACTTGATGACCCTCAAAGGATGAAGATTGAAAAACTTAGCCATTGATCCAACTCTTTTATTCACTAGCGGGATACAAACCAACAAAAAGCACAATCTCTTAATTTAAACACTTTTCCTTGACGTTAGGGGGCTTTCGACCATGTGGCTAAGAACAAAGTAGTCCACTTCCTTAATGAATATGGTTTGCCAATAGATTTGATCACTTGAGTTGCTGCTTTCCTTAATGATAGAGAGCTTCGACTAGCGTTCGATGGACAATATGAAGAATTTTCAAAAATTGAGACTGGCATTCCCTAGGGAAGTTCAGTATCCACAACAATATCTTGATTTAAATCAAGAGCCTTTTACAGTCTCGAGCAGTCAGGGTCATCTCCTACATAGATGATATCTGTCCGATTTCAGCTTTAAAAAGTGTACGAAAGAATATCAAAATACTCGAGATAGAAGTATCGTGTATGTACGCTCTTGGAATCAACAATGCTATCGACTATGAATAGTCAAGACCGAGTTGGTTCATTTCTCTCGTAGTAAAGAAGCTAAGGAACGATCAAAAACCCTACCATATAGCGATGTAGTCCCATCAAAATCTCTGGTCCCCTTGCTAGGCATCTGTTTTAACTCATTGCTTTTCTTTAGCCAACAAATAAAAACTTGCACAACACCAGCAATTAATGTGTTTCGTCGTCTAGCACGTCTGGCCAATACAGAGAAGGATCTATCACCTGTAGCCATACAACAAATTTATTTGGCATGTTTCACTTCTATCTCGGAATATGTTTAAGTGATGTGGTGGAAAGGGCAAAACATTATTATGAACCATTTACAGAAACTACAAATACCGAAAAATCTTAAAGAAATATCTCAACTATATCAATCTGACATTAAAGCTTCTATTATACACCCAAAGGAGTATTGAGAAAACATTAATCTTAATAGACAAAAAAGGGACGGGAACGAGAAAATGGCACTAGGAGAGGCAAGATAGAGAAAGAGAATAACAGTCGGGGGAAGAATATTCGAAAATTGGCGGTTATGGCAATAAATAAGATGAAAGAATTCGTTTTTTATGTTATAGGCTGTGCCCGATGCTGTGTGGCTGGGTCGGCCCAGCCTCGCCTAATTTATACCGCTACGTGATATAATGAATAACTCTCTAATCACTCGCTTAAAGACTACAAGAGGCTGGGAAGGAGATTACGAATGGTGTTCATTGAGGGAGAAAGGATCACTGGTTATAGTAAACTAGGTGTATATATTGTAGCTCTTTCCCTTCTTTTTCGTAGCATAGAAAAATATAAATGATTTATAGCATTAATTACGTGCGGTGTGCGTTTTATTCTCAGCCGCTGACATATATTTTTCTATCTCTTTCTCTCCGTGGGGTATAGCCCGGAGTAGTAGTTACACCTCGTTATCACTCTCGTATGTGTATGAGTTATAAAGTACCAGACTATTCTTCGACCTATTCAGTAACATCGGAAGAATCTTTTCATAGTGCCTCTTCTTCGCCCAAACATCCTAAAGCCAAATATGACAGGGATTGGTCAAGCAGCTCTAGATATAACTATGCCGGAAGTATCTGACATAGATCCTTTTGCTCATCTCAGCCTGGCTGATAAGCAAGAAATGTTGCTCTTACTAGAGAAAAAAAGAAAACAAAAACCACACCACCTAACTCCCCAACCAGAACCCTGTCTTCCTAATCGGGTAATAGTATTACCCAAGTGGAATGGGAAGTAGGAGGATTTCAATTTTTATATAGATCGATTAAGGGTACGAGTAGAAAAGGAGATGACTCTTTGTCGGGAGTCAAGCTCAATCTNACCCAAGTGGAATGGGAAGTAGGAGGATTTCAATTTTTATATAGATCGATTAAGGGTACGAGTAGAAAAGGAGATGACTCTTTGTCGGGAGTCAAGCTCAATCTGTATTGACATCATCGACACGATACCAGAGGAGAAAAAATCCAAACTGGTTTACTCACAGTAAAAGAATAGGTGGGTTCGACTGGCAAGATCTACTAAATGTGCTGGAACGAGAGTTCAAAGATACACAAGCACAACAAGTCGCATTAGAAAACATACAACGTATGGAACAAGGTATTCAACAGTATTTCCATGGATTCCTTTAAGAGTTTGAGTATAAAGTGGCCTCATGTGGCGCGTACGAGTTATTTACTCCCTCGGCAATGACCCGGCAACTAAAAGCTTCATTAAATAATAGCCTGCGCAGAGCTCTAATCGGAGTTAAGCTACCCCCTGCGAGTACATATGCCGAGTGGGTAGCGGCAGTGAGAGAGGTAGCGGAGGAATTAGAAAGCTTCTCTGATTATAGGCCTAAAGGATCAAAACAGGCCAGTGCCAAATTAGGGCCGTCAAAAGGTGAAATAGGAATGCACCTATCTGAGACAAGGACGGACAATATTGACAAAGACGGTGATACCTATATGACAGGAACGGATGTTATCCTCGCGGCTATTAAAGATTTGAAACTGAAAATAGACGCCATAATGCAAGGAAATTTGCGTAAGAACGCGAATGCTACACATAGTAAAAGAAAAACGAAGGAAAAAAAGAGTGCCACCACACTTCATGCTCCTTGGCGTTCCTTAGTTGAATTCAATCGTCTAAAAGAAAAAGGAGTGTGTGTTCGGTGCGAAGAAGGACATGTAGGCACACAATACCCTACATATAAAAGAGCTTTGCGACCGAAAAAGGTTATGAGTCTAATAGATGAAGAATTAACTGATGAATCTGAAACTGATTCGGGAAACAGAGATCCCTGAGGGACGCTAACAAATCTGAGTTATCAACTGCAAATAGAAATTCTAAACCAAAACAAATTTTAACAAGCGAGCCGTTAATTATAGATTGCTTAATAAATAATTCGTTTCATGTAAAATCGATGATTGATACCGGTTGCATTTGTTTTGCAGTTTTTGATGAAGGACTAGTGCGCAACCATAAACTCCATACATTTAATTGATAAAATTTATTTTAAAATTATTAAGTTCTTTATTGAGATAGAAGTGAAAGGGCTATAGAATCAGCTACCTTATTCCTCTCGTCCTCCA